>PVJD01019468.1:0-11655 GCA_004026545.1 Mormoops blainvillei
ACAATATTATATTAGTTTCAAGTGTACAACACAGTGATTACACATTTATATACCTTACGAAGTGATCACCATCTTATAGGCACCTTCCCTACCCATTCTTTCTCAAGTTAGCCTCCCTCAATTACTTGTTTATTGCATTTGTAGTTTTTCTAAATTTTTTAATTTATTCTGTTTACTTATTTATTTATTTTCTGTCTTCCCAATTAATTTGTAATGTAAGCACCAAGAGAACAGGTGTTGTATGCTAGCACAGTCCATGCTCTATTTGTTGAATGAAAGAAATCCATTCACAGTATAGAGCTGAGCATGAAAATAGCACAGATTTGAAAAGTGCTAGGACATGTAAATACTTCCAGACTCTTATTATTTCTTCCTCCCCTTTCTCTCCTTCTTCTTCTTCTTCTCTCTAACCCTTCTCTCCTTTCTCTCTGCTCTATTTCTCTCATACATGGTATGCAGTCAAATTACATGTTGGTCAAAGCTTCAGCGAACTTGCACTTAATTTTTTAGTGCATAAAATTTCTTTAAATGTAGGCTGTATCTAAATGTACTGACTGCACTCCAAAGATATTCAGGATTTTTTAAGAATGTAGAGTGAACCATCTATTTTACCCCTACTTTTCACAAAACGTAGCAGTTATTTCCTACTGGGAAACATAAGAACACAGCTTTTCCTTAGATTTTCAGAGTTCTCCAACCCTTAATGAGAACCTCTTCACTGGAAATCTAGCTTGTGGCATTTTGAATGGCTATTGTAATCCATGTGTGTGTGTAAAATACATACACATACATACCATACACATTATAAAATATATCCTCCATGTAGCTAGAAACATGTCTTAAACTTAAGACTTCTTTAAAACACATACCTGAACACAGAAAATTCTATACATATTTATTTACCCAAACACAGAATAAATATTTTCCTCCAACCCAGGACACATACACACACAAGGAAACTAGTATGCATAATAAGCTCAAATTGGCAGGTTCTCAAATTGGCCAAAATACCATATATAAAACCTATAGCACTGATTCTGTCATTTAAGCTACTGATTTGCATGAATATTTTCTTGAGTTCAAATCATCCTTTGTTGCTCAATTTCTCCACCTATACAACAGGAACTGTCTAATTATCACTTTTGAACAATCACAAATTTTTCTAATCTATCAAAAAACCACTGGTTTGAACTTGTCCATTGGCTGGTCAGTCTAATCTGAAAAAGCATTGCTCACTCTGTTTTGCCATGAGGGTGACAACCGTTAATGTCAGACCATTCTCAGTTATGACTAAATTTAGACTGCTTTTGAACTCTTTCATTCAGTTCAAAAGGTGGCCTGAATTTAATCACCTAACCAGTGTTGGCCTAGTAAAGTTTTAACAACCAGTTCTATAGGGAAAACATATATGCATATATGTACAGCTTATTTGGATTTTACTGGTATGAAGGATGTGTGCCACATGGTTTACAACAAAAATTTAAAAAATTACAATGCTCTCTATTGAAAAGTTTCACAGCCAACTTGTTCTCACACAGTGCATTTGCTGACTTGGCCTAACTCTTGTATCCATCCGTAGCCATCCCATGGTTACAATTCAACCACAACATGACAAATGGAGTTGCATCCCAATCTTCTAACTCTTTCCCCCAGAAATTCTTGTTCTTAAATCTGATAAGTGGATTATGCTAAACTATTTTCTCACCTCATACAAATTATATCACTAAACTAAAACTCCTTTCACCTTCAACACCACTTATTGCAGTAGTGTTATCCTTTTAGTTTTTTGAATAAGTTGTAGGACTTGGGGCATTCTTTGATTCTATGTTAATTAATAATGATTGTGTTTAACATTTGGCTTGCAAAATTCTTAAGTTTAAAAATTAGCTCTCACAAGCTGGAGAAAGTTGACTCCATGCATACCCCTGCAATAACTAAACAAACAACTTCTTGTAATTAGCCACATATTTGTGTCATAAATAGCTCTAAAAATACACCTATGGGGGTAGGTGTTTTGTGTACATGTATACTGATCTATGTGATTTGATTCAGCCTGATTATCACAATGAGATGTTGCTGAATAGTAATCAAAGTTTTCACTATCAAATACTTTAGAGGTTAAAATGTTCCAGCCAGCTCTAGTAAGGATGTTCTAATATGATTCATTTGGTATGTAGTTTGAAATTGCAGTGGACTTGACGTCACCCCTAAATATCTGATCTTCCTCCCTGGTTTCCTGCATTTAGAATATGTTTCTCTCTTCTAGTGCACAGACTTCTCCAGATTTCAGAGGAAGCTCTTATTTCAGAAATGTTCCAAACACTAAATGGAATATAGAAACTGCCTTCTAGATAAAAATTTCCATCAGAGAGTAAGTTGGTCAATACTGAGATTACCCCAAGTTTTGAGAATATCTGGCTACCCTAATAATAAGCCTAAACTTTTCATTTATTTATAAACCTACAGTGGTTGAAATGAATTGAAATAATTGAGTAGATATCTATCGTTAACAGGGAAAAAAAACTCTTCAAGTAATGATGAAGCTTTGTCATAAAAGCACACAAGCTACTCATTAAAAGAAGAAATTAATGAGGACTTCTGGCCAAGATGGAAGCAAAGGTGGACTCTCTTTGCCTCCTCGCACAATCATAAGAAGGAGCCAAACTAAGCTCAAAACAAAACAAAAAACAGAACTGCCAGAATATCAAACTCAATGGAAGTCCAGCAACTAAGGATTTAAAGAAGAAATATTCATCCAGACTAGTGGGAGGGGCAGAGATGGGGAACCAGGATAGAGAGGAAGTGGTGTAGTGGCAGCAAGGCAGAGGCAATGAGGCATTGGTGGTGATGGTCAGCAAATTGGGTGGTTCCCACACTCATGTGTGACAGATAAAACTGGGAGGGACACCTGAGAAGCAAGCAATCCTAGCCCCAGGTCAAACCACGCAGCCCAGGGTCCCAGAACCAGGAAAATAAAGCCTCATAACTTCTGGATGTAAAAACCAGTGGGGGTTAGGGTGGCAGAAGAAAGTGCCTTTCTCTCAGGAGAGTCCATTTAAAGGGCCCCCACAGTCCTAGAATGTACGCAAACCCATCCATTCTGAGAACCACCACCATGGCAACAGCTAGAAGGGTGCCAGTCACATACAGGAAGTGGGGGAAGTGACTGGAAATGGGGGGAGAGCTGAGCAAACAACATTGTTCCCTCTCCAACTCCTCCCCCACACACAGCAGCACAAAGTGGTGAAGTGGGTTGCCCCACCCTGGTGAATACCTAAGGCTGCACTCCTTACAATGTAACAGGTGCACCAAACAGGGAGTCAAAGCAGCTCTATCTCACACAGAGAAACAAACAGAGGGAGGCTGCCAAATAGAGGAGACAAAGAAATATGACCCAAATGAAAGAACAGATCAAAACTCCAGAAAAAGAGCTAAGGGAAACAGAGATAGCCAACTTATCAGATGCGGACTTCAAAACACTGGTGATACGGATGCTCAGAGAATTCATTGAGTGTGGAAAATGCATAAGGGAAGAAATGAAGGCTACATTAAGTGAAATAAAGAAAAATCCACAGGGAACCAACAGTAAATGGATAAAAGCCAGAGTTCAAATCAAAAATTTTGAATGTAAGGAATAAATAAACAGTCAACTAGTATAGAATGAAGAAACAAGAATTCAAATAAAAAATAAAAAAGGAGGAGAGAATGAGAAGACTCTGGGGTATCTCCAAAAGTGCCAACATCCAAATCATAGGGATGACAGAAGAAGAAGAGGAACAGCAAGAAATTGAAAACTTATTTGAAAAAATAATGAAAGAAAACTTCCTTAATTTGGAGAAGGAAGTATACACACAAGTCCAGGAAGCACAGAGAGTTCCAAACAAGTTGGACCCAAAGAGGACTACACAAAGGCATGACTTCATTAAAATGACAAAGGTTAAATATAAAGAGAAAATCTTAAAAGCAGCCAGAGAAAAACAGTGACCTACAAAGAAGTTCCCATAAGACTGTCAGCTGATTTCTCAAAAGAAACTTTGCAGGCTAGAAGGGACTGGAAAAATTATTCAAAGTCATGAAAAGTAAGGACCTACAACCAAGATTACTCTATCCAACAAAGCTATCATTTAGAATGGAAGAACAGATAAAGTGCATCCCAGACAATGTAAAGCTAAAGAACTTCATCATCACCAAGCTGTTATTAAATGAAATGTTAAAGGGACTTATTTAAGAAAAACAAGAAGATAAAAACTATGAACAGTAAAATGGCAGCAAACTCACAACTATCAACAGCTGAACCTAAAAAAGAAAAACAAACTAAACAAACAACTAGAACAGGAACACAATCATAGATATGAAAATCATATGGAGAGTTATAAGTGGGGAGGGGGGAGGTAGAAGGGGAGTATGGGGTTAAAGATACAGGGATTAAGAAGCATAATTGGTAGCACAAAATAGACAGAGGGGTGTTAAGAATAATATAGTAAATGGAGAAGCCAAAGAACTTATATGCATGACCAATGGACATGAGCTAAGGGGGGGGGGTTATGGCTGGAGGGGATGGGGGTACCAGGCAGAGGGGAGCAAAAGGGGAAAATTGGGACAACTGTAATAGCATAATCAATAAAATATACTTTAAAAAGAAGAAAGTAATGAGACAGCGGTTTTATCTATGGTCAGGGAATCAGCTTAGAGATAGTACATGAAGGGTACAATTAAAGAGACTAATTTGTACACAAAAATGGAGAAATTTTTCCCCACTTTCTACTTTTCACATAACCAGGTTTTACTTGACCTTAAGGCACAAGTTTAACCATCACTTTTTGGGGAAGGCTTCCCTGACATTCCTGGGCCCTCCACATATGAAGTTGAGCCATATGAAACAGCGGTTTATAAAAATGGTCAAATACTGGCAATATGGTCAAACTAATACTTCCTCCATCATACATCTTATTATACTGGATTACAAAGGGTCTGTTCGCTTGTTAGTGCCCGGGCTTTGACTGAGATCTCTGTGACTCGTGTATTTCTATTCAATACTCCTTACTAGATATTTGTTAAATGGATGAATGAATCAGCTCTAGTGTTTACTAGAGCCTCTTTAAGTTTAGACCTTTATTTTTATTAAAATATTAATTTAGAAATGACTACCCAGAAAAATTTCCAAGTTTACACTGATGCCAAACCACTTCAGGTAACAAAATTCTAAGTCAATTGGGAGAAACAATAGGACTCTCACTTGAGGTCCTTGAATAGGCAGTATTGACTTCTATTGGGTAAGAGACAGGCAAAGAATTCAGATAGAAATCAGTCAAGGTTAGCAAAGGATAGCCTATAATGTATAGTTACTCTCCAGAAAGGGGTTCTTGTACTTGTAGTAGGCTGTGGCAATTCTTAATTTATGTTTTCTTTCCATTATCCTTAATTAAGTCTAGACCAATGCTTCTCACATTTTAATGTATATATAAATCACCTGTGAAAATATTCAATATTAAAATGCAGATTCTGATTTAATATATCTGCTAAGATTCCGTATACTTAGCAAGCTCCCAGACGATGCCCATGCTGCATGGTGCCCGGGCCACACTTTGAGTAGCAAAAAGATAGACAATATACAAGGTCTGTCCAGAAAAAGTCCAGCCATTGTTAATATAACAAGAACGGTTTGTGCAACATCAATGTAACCTGGGCAGCCAAGGAGAGTGGATTGGAATGCACATGTGAGAACAATGACAACTTCACTGTACTAGTCAGTGGGGACAATAGATGCCCTTGAATGAGCATATGTGCTGTGTGGCCATTGCATTCAAAATCACTGACAGAGCAGAGTGACAGATCTGCATCAAATTTTGCATTAACCTTGAACATTCCTCCATGGAAACTATTCAGATGATTCAGAAGGCTGCAGCTATGGGCAACTGGTGACTGGCAGCTTCATCACAACAATGCTCCCGCAAATGCATCACATCTTGTGCAGAGTTTTTTTTTTTTTGGTGAAACATCAGATCACCCAGGTGACTCAGACCCCCTCCACCCCAGATTTGGCACCCTGCGACTTCTGGCTTTTCCCAAAACTAAAATCACCTTTGAAATAGAAGAGATTTCAGACAATCAATGAGATTCAGGAAAATATGATGGGGCAGCTGATGGCAATTGGGAGAACTCTGTGAGGTCCCAAGGTGCCTACTTTGAAGGGGACTGAGGCATCATTGTCCTATGGACAATGTTTCCTGTGTCTTGTACCTTCTTCAATAACTGTCTCTATTTTTCATATTACATGGCTGGATACCTTCTGGACAGATCTCGTACATACAGAAGCAGAAGAAGATGGCTCCTTTGTTCCTATTTTCTTAGTGTCTAAGTTATTCAGATTCAGGTTTAACAAAACTTTGCTGGACACCTATTAAGTATCTATAAGCTGGGCTTTATACTAAGAGTTTTCCTTGATCTCTCTTGAGTGCGAATTACTTTTGTGTTTTTCATTTGAAAGTGCCCTTACAGTCTGGCCTTGGCGGTATTCTTTCACATCACTCATTTGCTTGTCGAGTTTATATTAAGTTCCTCATATGTTATATGTACTACACCAAACAACAATCTGAAATTAAATCCAGATCCATGGGTTTGTAACGGGTAATGAATGAAACCATGGAGGTGATTTATAAGTACAGATAATAAGTTTGGACTTTGCAGTTCTTCAGAGTTCATCAAAATTTGGGTAGGTGAAATATATGTTAGGTGAAGCTGGCTGGAGGCTGTTACATGAGAAACAAATTGCAGACTGAACACAGGGCATAGTGTGTTGTGAATCAATGGAATTTACATTAGAATTAATTGGTCATATATATAATGACATGCAAAATCATTACTATGCTGAGTAGTAATTAGGCCTCACAGAAAAATCCATTTACCCTAATGACAGTAATGATCCTTTCTGAGGTAGGTGTAGATACTGAGTGGTCTGAGGGAAACATCTGGCACCCTGTGCCATAAGAAATGACTCCATGACAATTATTTGACAAGACCCTTGCCCTCAGAGTGCTACATAGCAAGACAGAGAAATAGATAAGAGGTACATTCATCAGACCAGTTGACTTTTTTTTTATTTTTATTGTTGACACTATTGTAGATATACCCATTCCCCTCTTTGCTCCCTCTTCCCTATCCTCACCCCCTTTCGCCACACTGGACATCACCACACTGTTGTCTGTGTCCATGGGTCATGTGTGTATGTTCTTTGGCTAGTCTCTTCACCTTCTTTTATCCAGTCACCACCTCCTTCCTCCCCTCTGACAGGTGTCAGTCTGTTCCATGTTCTCATACCTCTGTTTCTACTTTGTTCATCCATTTATTTTGTTTATTAGACTTCACATATAACTGAGATCATATGGCATTTGTCTTTCTCTGACAGGCCAGTTGACTTTTGACATCTGATATATTTGAGATTCAATTGTTGGTGTTGCTGAAACGGTTTTAATCAGGTTCCAAACTTCTACAATCCCTTTTCTACAGCTTCTAACAGCCCTCCAGGGTGTTCATCCTGTTCATCTTTCCTCTCTGGTCAGATTTTGGGTAGGACAGTTAAGCTATCGATACTTCAACTGGTAAGTGAGACTTATTTTGTTTAGACCTGCAGAGTCCTAGTAGAGTGTTATCCCCAGAAAATCTTCCCCTGTTCCTTTTGCGTGCCTTAACCAGCTCTTTGCACTTTTTAAAATTTTTATTTAATTTACTGGGGTGACCCTGGTTAACAAAATTATACAGGTTTCAGGTTCACAATTCTATAACTGTACATCATCTGTACACTGTATTATGTGTTCACTACCCCAAGTCAAGTCTCCTTCCACTACCATTTATCCTCTCTACACCCTCTTCCACATCCCTCCACTCCCTCCCCCTGACAATCACCACACTGTTGTCCATGTCCATGAGTTTTTTTCTGTTTTGTACTGTTCAGATATAGATATTTCTAGGTCATGCCTGTGCCAGTCAATGAAAAAATTTTTATGATCCTTTTTTTCCATTATTGCTAGAAAGGGTCATTTCTTTAATGAAAAATAATTGATGGGTTTGGCAACATAAAAATTAATCTGTACAGCAAATTTATAATGATGAAAATTAAAGTTTAAATGATAAAATAGGAAAAAAAAAACTTGGTCAAACACCTGATAAAAGATAAAACCTTAACTGGTGTGGCTCAGTGGACTGAGCACCAGCCTGTGAACCAAAGGGTTGCTGGTTCGATTCCCAGTCAGGGCACATGCCTGGGTTGTGGGCCAGGTCCCCAGTAGGGGGATGTGAGAGAGGCAACCACACATTGATATTTCTCTTCCTCTCTTTCTCCCTCTCTTCCCCTCTCTCTAAAAATAAATAAATAAAATCTTTCAAAAAAGGATAAAGCCTTAATGTATAATATAATGTATTTATTTAATATATGCATTTTGAGGCTTGCCATTTTCTTAATGCTATCTTTTGATGGGCAAAAAATTTTAATTTTCATGAAGTCTACATAATCAACTTTTTTTTAAAAGTCTACATTTTGTATTCAACACTAACGTACAACAGTTTCCTCCCCTAACAGAGGCAGTTCTCCCACTCAACTAGCAACTCAACTAGCTTACTCCTGTGAAGGCGTACTGACCCTTGCCACTCAGCATAACATGGAAACGTGTTTAAAATGCATAATTTCAGGTTTCACTCCAAACTAACTTGATTTTAACAAGATCCCAGTGATTGGTAATCACTAACCCATGCAAAATTCCAACATCTCACAATTAGCCTATAACCCCACTGTGAGTTTCTTTCCCATTGATGCCATAAAGAGCTTTAACTAAATAACACAGTATTCAAATAACTTTTTAACCTCTAACATTTTGAACATTAGGACAAAAGATTTTATGTCAGTGTGTGAATGGGTGGATTTTCATGTTTATTTGTTCTTAGTTATCATATTTAGTTTAACTCCAGATATTCTACTGCAACCAGGGAGCCTAAGTAGAAAAGCTAGATTAGTTTATATATTTTAGAAAACCTATTTCCTTCTTTCTCCTAAGAAACCATTGAGTTAAGCAATGCCTTTTTCCCACCATCTGGTTAGCTCCTATGCTAATTCATTTTGTTCCTGCCCTGAAAAAGCTTCATTTAAAACTCATAATTTGGCCCTGACTGGTATGGATTGAGCGCCAGACTCAAATGGTCACCAGTTCGATTTTTGGTCAGGGCACATGCCTGAATTGCAGGCCAACTACCTGGTAGGGGGCTCATGAGAGGCAATCACATATTGATGTTTCTCTCCCTCTCTTTCTTCCTCCCTTCCCCTCTCTAAAAATAAATAAATAAAATCTTTTTTAAAAAACTTCATGATCTGATTGGGCAATTGCTTTCTTTCCCTCTGTGTTGCTGGTTATTCTCAGAGACTTACTGAAAAAAATAATCTTTTTTGAGCATAAATTTGCCCAGTTATGTTTAAGATACATCAGTGTAAGTGAAAAACTAATTTATGCAACACCATGGTCTGCATAGAAAAGTACTGTAATTGCACCTTATTTAAACTACACTAACACTTGCATTTGAAGAGATTCAAATGGATATAGTGCTGTGTGAGGCAGCTATTCCTAGAGTGTTTGTTGATCACTGCATGAGACCTGCACTTGCATTTGTTCATTCCATTGTGCTACCAAAATGAGGATTGACAGATCCTTGAGTAACCCACCAAACCTTAAATAGGGTTGCCATATATTCTGCAGACAGTGAAGTCAATAACTAAACAACGTACACAGTGTGTCTGGGAAACCTGGGCTGCAGGCAAAGTTCTTTTGCTTAGTAGTTTTGTGAACTTGGGCAAAAGTGAGACTTAGACTATCTGAGCGTCAATTTCCCTCACATATGAAATGTTGATAAATGAAATGTGAGAATCAAATTCAATAATGTTAGAAAAATATTTTGACAGTTTGCAGAACCTGTCGTATATGTTCAACAAACACTGCTCTGATCATTATTTCATAAAAACACAGCTAGCCTGGTTTGATGCTTAGAATCCATACCCTTTTCCAGTCAAAAAGTAAAGGTTGTCTTTTATATAGCATTGTATATGTATGTGTATGTATGTATGCATGCATGCATGCATGTGAGTATGTATTTAGAATTTGGGCTATCAAAGACAGACTTGACTTTTTTCCATCTGGCCTATTTCATTTAGCAAAATACTCTCAAGGTCCATTCATGTGGTCTCAAAGGGTAATAATTAATTATTGTTTATGGCTGAGTAGTATTCCATGTGACATATACATATATATATATATTCTCACATATATATATTCTCACAGATTATATATATATAATCTCACATCTTTTTCCATTCATCCAGGTTGTTTTCATATCTTGGCTATTGTGAATAATGCTGCAACGAACAGGGAAGCACCAATATATTTTTTATTAAACTTATTGGGGTGACGTTGGTTAATAAGATTATATAGGTTTCAAATGTACATTTCTATGATACATAACCTATATATTGCATTGTGTATCCACCACCCCAAGTCAAATCTTCTTTCACCACATATTTGTCCTCCTTTACCTTTTACTAGTCCCCCACCCCCCTTCCCTTTGGCAACCACCATACTGTTATCCGTGTCCATGAGCTTCAGTTTTATATCCCACATATGAGTGAAGTCATATGCTTAGCTTTTTCTGTCTGACTTATTTCACTTCACATAATATTCTCAAGGCCAATTCAGGCTATAACAAATGACAGTATTTCAACCTTTGTTAAGGCTGAGTAGTATTATGTTGTATATATGTACCACATCTTCTTTAACCAATCAACTATTAAAGGATATTTTGGTTGTTTCCATGTCTTGGCCGCCATGAATAATTCTACAGTGAACATAAGGGTGTAGATATCTTTGCAAATAAATGTTTTTGAGCTTTTTTGGTAGATACCCAGAAGAGGGATTGCTGGGTCATGTGGTAGCTGTGTTCTTAATTTTTTGAGGAGACTCCATACTGTTTTCCATAGTGGCTGTACCAGTTTACAATGCTACCAACAGTGTACAAGGGTTTTCTTTTCTCCACATGCTCTACAACACCTGTTATTTATTGTCTTTTTGATAATGACATTCTGACAGGTATGAGGTGATATCTCATTGTGGTTTGATTTACATTTCTCTAATAATTAGCGATGTTGAACATCATATGTAGAATATAAAACAAAAAAGAAACAAACAAAATAAAACAGAAATAACTCATAGACACAAACAACATATTAGCTGTTACAGAGGGGAAGGGGGATGGAGCAGTGAAATAGGTAAATGGTCAGTTGTATGGTGATAAATGAAAACTAGACTTTTGATTCTGACCATGCTATAGTGTATAGAGATATCAAATTATAATGTTGTACACCTGAAACTTATAGAATGTTATTAATCAATGTTACCTCAATTAAAAAATTAAAGTGAGGGAGAGGCATGACAAATCATGAGTGACTGGTGAGGACTGGAATAGGCAAACAGATACTTGTTAATCATTGCACATTCAATTTTTGTTTTGTTTTAAGTATCTGAGCAGAGACGGTGGGCAGAAATGCTCAGGGATAGGACAGTTGTTTCAAATCCCCCTGGTCATTAGACTAGCTAAGGGACTAAGGATGGTTCAGAATTTGCC
>PVJD01019469.1:0-11653 GCA_004026545.1 Mormoops blainvillei
AATATGCTGTCTTCTCTGGGTTGGACTTGCAGACTTTTTATCTGATGGCTCTTCTGGTGCATTCTGAGCACTGGGAAACACATTCTCTCCTATAAGAAAAGCATACACAGTAAATATATTCTCTTCACTGCGTTGTGCCAATTTGGTATTTTATCCTCATGAAGTATCGTGTAACGGGCAATAATTCGCCCTCCTCATCGCCTTACTAACAATGAGTCTGCATGCGTGTCTATAAATCTGTCTGACCTGTGAACCATGCACACTTAAGGAAAACATTATTTGGTGTTAGAGAATGGGGTCACATATAGGTGGTGGTTGGAATCCACAGGAATTAGATGAAGGAGAAAAGTCCCTAAAGAAGGGTCTCCTGAAAGCCATCATGCCATGTCTCAGTAACCTGCACACAGGCGTTTTATTTATTTAAACATGACAAATAGCTGTTTCTTCTTTTGAACCACAGCTGCAATCATGTGGCTTATATGTAGTCCACTCAGTGTCCCCATTACACCGGAAACATCTATTTTTTGGCTCTTCAGTGTAGCAGAGTATTCTCTCTATAATACAAACTTGGTACCAAATGAGAGCAAAACAGACTCGTGCCTCCCACCTCGCACTCATGCTGGGGCACGCTCCCATCTCCCATCCAGAAGAGTGGCAGGAAGAATGGCACAGTGTCCACGCTGCTAGCTTTCTCTTTGGTAATTTGCCATCATTTTGAGTTTAAATAATTTACTTAGAAATATGATGAGAGATTATTGCACCTTTTAGCGTATTGCCTCTTTGTAATAAATAAAGAAGGCAAAAGTGTATCCAGCTAGCCCTGGCTGGGCCCCTCAGTTGATTAGAGCATCACCCCCACATGTCAGGATTGTGGGTTCGATCCCTGGCCAGGGCACATACAAAGAGCAACCAATGATGCATCGATAAGTGGAATGACAAACCGATGTTTCTCTCTCTCTCTCTCCCTTCATCTCTCTGTCTCTAAAATCAATTTTTTTAAAAAAGGGTACACAGGTAGTTTGATTATTAAAGGAATATTCTTTTTTACTCAAGTCACTAAATACCAGGGCTGGTTCAACTGCTGATAGGAATTTCCCCTAAAAACAATAAAACAGAGAAGCTGGAAATGATGTGTTATCAGAGTATCTGTTGTAGAGAAATAAGACAATGCCTCTTACTAAAAAAATAACAACAACAAACCATCTACAGTTCTAGTAAAGACACAAAGCGCTCGAACAAAAGAGCAGACCAACCAAACTTTTCTGGGGTGCATAGCAGAGGTTTTTCTTCTGACTTAGATACTTGAAACTTGTTCCCAAGCAAATCCTCAGAATTTGAAAAAGCGGTGGAACATAAGCTCATCCTTTTTGGCTTCTCTTTCGCTGGGGTCTTGAACATTTCAGTGAGGCCTGTTACATGAAAATAGAGGGAAAGCCATGAACACATTGCTCCTACACGCGAACTGCCCTGTCAGTCCCCACACACAGCCAAAGATTCACTCCCTAGGATTCCTGGCGGAGAGCGCCTCAGCAGGGAGGGTGACACACTAACAATAAACTCATTTTGTGAAGAGAGGGACATGAACGGGACGCTAGAATCTTCTATGTCCTCTTCTTTGCCTCTTCCCTTGGAAAGAAACAAAGAAGTTGTCTCGGTCTCCCACTGTCATGCCCAGCTGTGAGGCAGGTTCAGGTGCCCAGTTCAGGCAGCTGGTGGCCCTCTGCCACCTTCAAAAAGCCCAAGGTTACGTAGTTCTGGACTTCGTGTACAAATGAAATGTCCCCAAATTTAAAAAATTACATAGGGCTACCCATTTTTAGTACTGTCAGATCATAATATCAGCATCTTTTCATTTTAACACCAACGAGATTAATATAATCTCAGAAAAAAAAATACTACCCTTTAAATGGAAGAATTAACTTTCTGAATAACTCAGATCATCCGACGTTCTCCATACTTTTCTCATCCTGCCACTGATGGGTCAAAACACTGTCCGGCACCTGTCGGCAAACTGTTCGGAAAGCCCATCGGAAGGCCCCAGGCCAGCCGGCAGCCAGCTCACTTAGGGTTCTGGCTGCCACTCTGCAGGTCTCACTTGGAACAGCCAGCACTTAGTCTTGGCGCATGCTGGCGTTTTATTGTGAAAGTCACTCACGCCAAAGGGGGGAGGACGCTGATGACTCGCTAGGCAAGTGTCTTTAAGGAAGTCTGAGAAAATGCGCTGTCCTGAGTACTGAGCACGTAAATTCCATTTACTTTTTCTTAAGGATATTTTTGAAGCTTTGTTGTCAACGCTGCGTAAGATACACTAGGACACACACGCGCGCCTGGTTTCCGGGAACACACAGACACCTGCCTGTGGGCAGTGGGAGCTCAGTGGTTTCACTCACGGAGCTTGGTGTTGGTTTCTACTCTTCTACAGTTGTTTTTTTTAAAAAGCCCAACGCACTGACCTGGTGTGACTCTAGCTGGAGGGCACATTATATCACTTCCACAGAGAAAACACCTCTTCTGTGTTAAAATTTGCCCTGAAATACATATAAGATTCCACCGAGTGGACTCAAGTCTCATTTCCCTCCACAAGGGTCCAAAGTGGAACCACTGGTCCCACTCAGCGGCGTGAAGCCCTAACCCTGGGTCTTGCCACGGCTTAAATCCGCTACCGCCATACGCTTTCTTCTGAGAATGGCAACAGTGGCTCAGCGCTACTGATGCTTAAAGGAAACCTCTCAACAGACCTTTGATTCATGAAAAAGTTAAGCAACATGGAAGAAAATGAAACCTCGAAGCCAAACATTGCTCAAACCAGCAGCCCCAACTCTGGGGCGATTATAAGAACGAGTCTGCCTTCTTCCCACAGAGCGACTTCCGGTTTTCTACACCTGTTCTGCTCTCCAAGATAAAGGTGTGCGTCTACCTTTCGGACCTGCTGCATGCAGGACACGTGATCCCCAAGGGGCCAGGGGCCTGGCCCTGCCCCTCGATGACGCTTTCCCTCCCCAGACCATCATGACCCCAGGAAGGTGGCTGGACCGTTTGGTCTCCAGCCCCCTCACAGCAGGTAAACGCCCTCCCGCACTCCCATGGGCCGGGGGACTCTGGTTTACAAGAGCCGACATTGTGTTTTTACCCGAAAGGTCCTCGTCGAAGCTGATTTTCTTGTTGAACACAAAGCTGTTCAGCATCCTGTAGGGCCGAGCGGGCCCGGTCACCTTCTCGATGTGCGCTCGCCCAATTACGATGGTGCAGGGAGAGTTCGCGTGGCCTGTGCTGAGCTCGTTGTACACACGGTCCGTGGGCTTCTGGAAAAAAAGGCAGGAGAGCATAGGACGTCGAAGCGCAGATCCGCACTTCGGGTCGCCTTAAACAACAGCGCGCGCAACCGAGCGCCTCCCAGCGGAACCCGTACCTGCGGGGTGTCGCCCCTCCTCCGCCTCTTGCTCGGTGGCCTCGGAGCGCCGCGTTTCATGGCCTTGGTTTGCGTCTGTTTGGCGCTGAGTTTTACTATGTCTGCCCATGATTTTGCCACTGTCAAAAGAAAAAGGTGTTGGAACTTCCCCAAACGTGTGTCAGGAAATTCATCTGAAAACATCCCTGTGAATACAACACTAACCGATCAAATTGGCTTCCGAGGCCCCGCTCCTTCTTCGGGAGTGAATCATCTGGAGGACCTCATGTTGGCTCCGCCCCACGGAGGCCCTCTTAGCAGGCACGCCGCTGCTCCTCCTGCCGCTCCTCTTAGGGACGTCTGTCTGATGTGGGGACTGGCTGCCATTCAAGGCTGGTGGCTTGGATGACCTGCGGCGACCGTCATTTGCCACCGGAGATGTTTTTGTAGGATGGCGGGCTGGGGAGCTCAGAAACACGTTTTGTGCGGTCACTTCCAAACGGATCTCTGAAGAACCTTCTTTTCCTGACTCTTGAGGCTGTTCCTGACAAGATTGAAATGTTTCTGAGAAACCTGACCACAAATATCGCACCCCTGAAATGACTGTTAGAGCCCTACCCAATGAAGAATTTTAGCTGTTTCAAAGTACAAGAAACCCACCACAAACCAGAAACATAAACTCATGTCTAGTGTGCCCAGGGGTCATTGCGAAAGATTCTGTGCCGCTCCCAAGTGCTCCGAAGTTTTAGTGAAACTGGATTTGTACACATGCAAAGAATTTTAGCTGTTTAAATCTTGACGCACCGAACCATTTCAACCACTGTCTCTCAAGTGCAAGGCAGGGGTGGGGGTTTGCCCATCGTTCAAGGAAAGAAAAGGAGCAGCAAACAAGCCTTAACTAAGGCACCCCGGCCAGAAAGGAGGAGGAAGCCGCTTGCTTGGGTTCAAGTTGCGAGCTCTGACTTGAACCCAAGCAAACACACCAGTGGGTGTGTGACCACCTTCAACCTGTGTGTGTGGAAGGAGGGTCGCTCGCTTCAGGGACTCCGAAGGCCAGACACACCTTACAAGCCTTCAGGTATGAAATGCAACTGAAGCCAGCCCTGCCCCTGCTGAAGGTGGTCGTGGGGCCACACCTTTCTAGAGACCTAACACCAGGACAGCACGGCATAGGGGAGCTGATCGAAAGGCCTCCGCAGCTGATGGTGAGGATTGTACGTGCATGGCCGCCCAAGATTTCCCTTCCGACTATAATTCTAAAAGAAAAGCAGCCACTTTATGGTCACGTGCCATGACGTCTCCAGATTCTTACCAACTGGTAGATTTTGCTGTGACCCGAGTGGCCCTCTGGCTCTGGGAGTGTGGGCAGGTGGGGCCCGTGTAGGAAGAGTCCTGAGGACTCACCTGGGCTCGCCCACTTTCCAGCAGTGGTTCGAAACCCAGGCGTTCCTTTTCCAACACCCAGGGGAATGAGCTCATTTAGGCTCTTTATTGTCACTTTGACTAGAAAGAGAACGCTCTTATTGTACTTTTACTCATGTGAAGAGCTTGGCAAGAGAACATACCCAGGACGTAAGCCGTCAGGCGGGACTGAGACCTCCAGCGGTGGCACATACCTTGATGATTTTCTTGAGGACAGCTGGAGCATGGGTCACAAGAGACCTCCTCTTCACTGGTGTCTCTCCTCTTTTGAGAGGTGTATTAGGAGGTAAGTTTTCATCAAATAATTCAGGTCTCAGGTGGCCCCCAAAGGAGACCCGTCTTCTCTTCAAGGGCAACCCCTCCATCTTATCTGAAGTAGTGAATACAAATGGGAAACGGAATGGAGAACGTAGGGTTTATTTCTGATGGCTATTTACGACAAACCGACGGCACGGGTCACTGGCCCTGGATGTCCACGCCACAACCGCATTCTCTGGCGATGCTGAGGAAGCTATAGCTGCTTCCAGAGCTCATGAAAGATCAGGGTCAAACCACCAAAACACCTGTCCCAGCTGGACAGTACAGAGATGCTCTTTAAAATGCTGAGAAGGCCAGTGTGGGCTCAGCTTCCCGAAGGGCTCGGCCAGACACAGGGGCCCCACTGAAGGGCTGGGGCTGCAGAGACGAACGCCTTAGTGGTGACCCGAGACAACTTTCCCCAAAGACACAAAGACTCATCTAGGCCTGCGGTGAGTAGAATGGGTGGGAAAGCCCTGCAGGGGGTTCCCACAGGCAACACCCCCATGGCACATCTTAACAAACCTCTGGTCCATGTCAATCCCCATGCACGTAACACTCCCTCCCTGAGACTTGCAGGGACACTGGGACTAATTATGCAGGTCCCAGGTCAGAGACCGACACAGCGCCCACGACGTGCCCTTGCAGAGTGGAACCTGGAGGACAGTCAGCAGGCAACGTCCAGTGACGCAGGCCCCTGCAAAGGGCAGGTGCCTAGGAGCCACCACGCCTGCCACTCACGGTGGGACATTAGGGTGTCAGCTTCCCCACTTCATAAAGGAGATAACACAACCGGTCCCATGCGTGCTCAAAGTGTAACTGTCTATTAAGCATGCAAAACAGCGCCCAGCACATAAGCCTGTGTGAACAGCACGGTGTTTCCTAAGGGACAGCTTGTAGGAGACCCTGCGAACAGTGTAAATACCTGAGGGCCACCCTGTAATAAAAGGTTCCCAAGGGATTTCCACTGACTTAAGAGGATCCAACTCCCTGAAGCTATGCGGAGTGTAAGGAAGCCTCCCGGGCGAAGCGGCTGCGCTCCCCTCCTTTCTGTGTTGCTGTGGCCAGAATGGGAGAACCAAATAAAAATGTCTGCAGCACCCTGGGCGCCCCCGCCATACCTGTCATTCTCTAACCACCTGCCCCTCCCATCACTCCCCCGAGCGATCATCAGGTCTCAGGACAAAGCTCTCAAAACACCACTGTCTTACATCCTTAGCCCTGGTTCTCTGCCACAGAGCAAATCATTATTTTAGAAAAGGAGTCTCCGCTAATTCATTGGTAGACGGAGGTGCCTGGGACCTTTTGGGGGGAAAATGAACTTAAAGTTAAATAAACTTACGAATGGACTCGTCCAAGTTGCTGACATCAACAGCGCTGAGGCCCGGGGAACCAGGGGTGGTGCCCAGCGGCTCGGGGGGCCCGAGCGAACCGCCTGGAACCTTCCTCTCCACATGGGCCAGCAGGGGGGTGAGCACGGCGTGCTTTTGAATTTCTGTTTCTGCAGCAAGAATGTCGACATTTGGAGAGAGGCTGCGCCGCCGCTTTCTGGAAAAGACTTTTTCGGGTGTGTTTCTGAAGCCATCAGCATTTTCACCTTTGGTGGGTGTCTGATGTCTAGGGAAGAACTTCTTAGGAGTAAAAGTTGTATTGTCTGCCCGGAAGTCTTCACTCTGCTCCGAGGTCACAGGTTCGCTCCCTCGGGTAACACTGTGGTCTCCGCTCTGGCGTTTTCGTGAGGAATTTTGGTGTGAACATTGGACAGGGGTCTTGGCTTTCGTTGTCTCCATAGGGGGGACACTGGGACTCGAGGTGGCCTCAAGAGTGGGACCAGGCCCCTCACCTCTTCTATCTTCCTCTCGCTGTCCCAGAGCAGGGACAGCCTTCGTTTGGGAGCTCCGACGGGACCTACGCCTGGACTTGGGGGAGGCCTGTTGCTGTGTCTCGCCCTGTGAGCCGCCAGCACTTTCGGATTCGGCCACACAGTTACCCCGGGACCCCGATTTTCTACGATTCTGCAGGACACTCTCTTTTTCTGATTTCACATCTAATTCTTCCTTCATAGACTCATAAAGCTTCCGAAAGGGAGACTCGTTCTCTTCACTCTTCTCAAGACACTGTGTAGAGGGCAAAGGCTCCAGTCCTCCATTCCTGGTCACCACTGTCCTATGGGAGCCCTCTCCAAACCACCCAGCAGGGGGACCCGCTGCATTTCTGTGGTTATCTCTGGGGGGCTCTGAGCAATGAGCTTCAGGGGGGCTCCTCGTAGCAGGGCCTTCTGAGCTGTGAGAGGCAGTGCAGGCCACCCCGACATCCTCTGTGTGCACCAGGGGCCCTCCTGAAACACCGCCTTCGGCGAGCTGTGACCGGGCAGCACTGCGATCTTCAGTTTTGCCATCTTGACAGCGAGTTATGAAATAAGAAACAAGTTCAAGACTTTCTCAGTGATTAATACAGGCAGTGCTGAAATCTTAAAACTGTTTCAAACTGTGTCATAACCTAGTTTTTCACTTAGCCTACAAGTCACCGAATGCCCAAAATGTGTGACAGCCGTATCTAATGCTAGTGTTATGATCCAAATAGTCTCACTAGTCTCCTACTGGAATCACACTAGTCTCCTGCTGGAATAAGAACCAATCCAAGACACCAAAAACTATTAATCTACTCAGAATTAAACAAACAACTGAGCAAGACTATTTATCACATGCATACTCCCCAGTAAACACAGGGCGCCACACGTCACTTAGGCAGAAGGTTAGCTCAGGGGGTCTGCTGGTATTTGTTGCCTTAAATGACGCAACCTCCCAATTTCTGTGAGCCTGGACACAGACCACTTGTGATCTTATTGTCCTCACCTTGTCACAATGCTACACAGAGAACTGACCTTGCAGGATTGGGAATAAAACGAAAAATTACTAACCGGGGTCAGAAGAGAAGCTAGACCTTGAGACCCGACGTGGAGCTGCCTGTGAATTGAATTGGCAAAGAATGAACAGTGATTTAGTGCCTTTTCTGGAACCGACGGTCAAATTTATTAAAATGTTCTACCCACTGGCGATCTTTGCCCGGCTGTTCTTATATCAACTCTGAAGAGACTTTGAGAAATGAGCCCCAGGCGTGCAGGTGCTAGCGCCCAGAAAACAAGTATTTCTTAGCTCATTCTAAAACTATAGTGATGGAATAAGAACCAAACTTGCAGCTGAAAATGGCTTAAATTGAACCTCAGTGAGTTGCTATAACTTTCTCAAACTTCTTTCTCTTCATCATCGAAGGAAGTTAAAAAGAAGCGCCAATCACCTACACTCTGTACCTGTGAACCTACCGAAAGCACAGAGTTACTGACCAGATTCAGCTCCATCAGCACTCGGCTGCAGGACTCGTGGGGGAACTCGGGTGCCCCTCAGCCTGTGTGTTCTTGTCTGGCAGACTCCTGGGTGTGTCAGAGCCCAGGAGTCACGGCAGACACCACAGGGCACTATAGTGTGGCCCGTGGGCCCACAGGGCCCCAACCCCATGGCAGCGCTGCCCCAGGCTTTCTCAGAGAACGTGTTAGGGGCCGAGGGACAACACACTGTCCAGTGTTGTTTCCAAAAAGGAAAAATATGGCATCCAGATAATTTGGGGGGAAAGACCCACAAAGGCAAATATTTTCCAATTTCTTGGTCTCACACCTTGCTTCTCAAACTTTACATGCGAAGAATCAGTTTCTAATTTCCAACCTGACGTTGACCAAGACAGGACTAAGCAATCAAAATTAAGTAATATTTTAAAATATGTACAACTCGCTATGCTATGTTCTAAATATTCAATTTTAGTACTCTCTCTCTCACCCAAATAATAAACAGTTTATAGGCCACCGAGCACCCGTCTCACCCATAGAGCAGCCCTCTGGTTGGGTGGCTCCCTTCCACCTACCAACAAGTCAGCATGATGGTGGGTGGGTGGCATACCTCACAACCTAGCTTTCCCCCCAAAGCCAAGGAGCCGCGCTATCAATGTTAAGGTCACTCCTCCAGGGCAGAAATAGCATTTGGCAAGAGCAGGCATCTTCCACAAAGTACCTATTGCTAATTTTGGGGATACCTATAATAAGACTCAAACAATCCCAACCTGATCCTAGACTAGCTTGGGTAGCTTCATAAAAAAGAGAGCTTCGTAAAACAAAAAATAAAGAGCTCTTGTCTCCTTCATGAATTCCCAGGATTCACCTGACACCTTTTAAGCCCTACTAGGTCTCCACGGATGGGCCCGGAATTGCGATTTAATAAGCTGCACCATTTGGGATACGTTTCCTGCACTGATGGACCCAAGTAATAAGATTCTGTTACATGACCCCAGGTGGTGATTCCCTTCCCGTGTCATGGGTCACCTGTCCATCAACACTGGGAATGCCCTGTGGGACTCACAACTCTGATGTGATTGCTGCAGAGGGACAGGTGGAGGGGGCGGCGGCGGGAGAGTCTGTGAGCTGGGGCTGTCGCCGCCACAGGTTCGCGCGTCGGATCCCGAGCAGCTCTGAGCCCTTCGGGCCACAAGGATAAGACCGACTCAGAGCTCTCGTTTTGAATAAAAGAGATGCCCAGTTTTAAATTATTTTAATCTAAGTTCAACTTGTTTTAATACCTTCGTTACACTCTCCTACTATAACTGCTAAGCCGCCTTCCCTTGTAAGAAACTGTTCATCGACGCGCACATAAATGACCCCTATCTTCAAGCCAAGGAGTCAGAGCCCAAGGTGTAGTAAGACCCCCGTCACCTGTCCAAGCCTTGGTCCGGGAGATTCGGTCAACTTGCTTCCGCTCTGATGACGGTCGTCTTCATACCTGGAGGGCACAGAGCAACAGGTGTGCATTCAGATAACTGATCGGTACTGATGGTAAAGCCTGTGTACCTGAGTAACAGCCGAGGAGCAAGGGACAAACTTCACGTTTCGTTCAAGACGTCACCTTATTGCGGGAAATAAATTTAGAGCTACAAAAGTGCTTTTTACTGAGAAAAACTTAGATAAGGTGCCTCAAGTTTCTTTCGGAACCTCCGTGTCCAGGGGTGGGGACCGAGGTTAATTTCTGAACACTGACCAGCCCAGCTTCAAGCTCCCCGAGCGCCTCCTCTGTGCAAACCTACTGCAATGAGGACATAAGCCAGTGCCTGCTCGTTTACATTCACGGAAATCAACTGATGGGTTGGCAGGCCAGCCAGGAAGCCCGGGGGCGTCGGACGCCTGAACCGCTATGCTGTCCCTTCCTGCTGAGACCTCTTCAGCTCCCCACTTACCCCGTCTGCATGTGAACAAAGACAGGCCCAGCTTATGAAGACAAGAGATATTTAGCAAGACGTGCAGCTGTTCTCACAAACCTAAGGTATCACTACACAGGTCAACCTCTTAAAATGCAGACAGGGCCTGGGCACACAGAGGAATGGCCTGACTTGAATTAGAAGCCACCCGAAGCGGCTAGGCGTCCGGGACTGAGCTCACAGGGCAGAGTTCTGGATCAAGTCCCTATTCCTAAGACCCGTTTCCTATTCTTTGTTGGAGGTGCTCATTCATCTCAATTAATCTGTACTAGAACAGCCTCTTGTTTTGAGGAAATAGCTCTTGTCTCCACATCAAATACTTCCTCCCTACAGCTTTCTATTCAATAAAAATACCCTTTAAAGATGAAGCAAATTCATGAAAAACATAGTAAAAGAAATGACCCAGCTGTTCAGGTGGTAGAGTAGAAATTATTTAATGAAGGCAGAGTCCCACTCAGCAAAACGGATGGAAATATGACCCAACTATATGTTTCTACCAGAGACACAAGTTAGAGTCAAAGACACAAACAGGGTGACAGTGAAAGTGTGGAAAAGATCCGCGGGCAGTCAGCGGGAGAGGCCGGGGGAGGCTGCGCTACCGACACGGCAGACGCCGCCGCTCCAGAGGCCGGGCGCCTGCGACAGGACGAAGGGCCGCTCCGTCCCGGAGACGAGCCAGTCATAAGCAAAAGTGCACCAGCAGCTGGTTCCTAGAGACACCCTAAACCTTAAGGATTATCAAAAGTTGAAAGTGTGGGATAGAAAAAACTACACATGCAATCCTCATCGGAAGCATTATTAAAGGCATTAGAGCATGTCAAAAGGAGAAATAATAGAGCTTCGTCCTCCAGATCGTTCTGAATTGAAACACATAGTCAAGTCTCCAGTGTAGGAAGAAAACTGACAGAGCTAAAAAAACAAAACAAAAAAAAGTCCTCAATGTGTGATTTTTAACGTACCTGGCGGAGTAACTAAGAATCGGGGGGAAGGACTGATTCTAGAGTGAGAAATGCGAACCTAAAAGTCATAGACACAGCACTGCACCCAGCCGCTGTCAAAGGCACCTGCTTTTCAAGCACGCAGGTCAGTAAAAACCTTATCTGGCCCTAAGGCAGGCCCTGGTGCAGTTCAAAAGCCGGAAGTCACTCAGCGGTCCACGGGGAGCGAAACAATTGTCCATGGCTGTTAATATAACTGACCATATTCTACAGGGAGAAGGCCGCCCATGCTGGCCCTCGCCATCAGGGGAGC
>PVJD01019470.1:0-11647 GCA_004026545.1 Mormoops blainvillei
AAGATTACTTCTCTGAATTAAGTTATTTTAGTTATTTTAGTACATAATTGATCACTATATATTTATTTATTATAACATTTTGATAACAATCATTGCATATAAAAGCTATGTTATTGGAAGTATATTCCTTAATGAAATGTATGGAAATTTATTTATTTTTAAGCAAAATCATGCATCTATGGCTGACTCCTATTTATTAGTAGAATAAGATAGAGTTCAGAAACTATTTTATGTCTGTTTTATCTTTTACCTTATGGTATGTACTGAAAAAATGTGTTTGCATAAATTAAAAAAATAGGAATGGAAGAAGTTTTGTAATGGCAAAGTCGCACAGTTCCTTGATTAATCTCGGTGTTGAACAAGTAAATGAGAATCATTTGGGCCATCCTTTCTCAACTTAATGTTTTGAATTGTCTCTAGAATATGTTCCCTGAAGGAAAATGTGTCAAAGCAAGGCTAGGTAGGCATGATTGAAAACTGCTTCTTCCATTTTTAAAAGCAAACAGTGAAAGGGGAGGTGTGAAAAAAAGAATCAATGTAACACTTTAAACTTAGTCCCTTGGATAGTGTTTTTGTACCTCCAGAGTCAAAAGTAATTTTTGTACTTCTGATTTTAGAGTATTTGCCATCCATGCTAACCTCTACGACTGGGAAGCAGAGAAGATAAAGAATTGGATACGTTTCAATATAATTAATTATATAATCCATTGATGCACATAAGCTAAATTCCATTGATTCTAATACAAAGTTTCAAGAAGAACATTTAGCCAAGAAAATAAAGAACATTTTTAGAGGTTATCCAGGAACCTTTTGTATAATTTAGTGCCCATTTCCATCATCCCTCCTGTGTAATTTACTGCTCTTTCATGTATATTTTTGTTTGTTTAGTGAATTGCATCTTACAAATCAATTACAAGTAAGTTAGTCATTGAGTCATTTCACCCTGAATTAGATGCTTCTAAATAATGAAACGTACACCAAATAAAGAATGCTGAAGTCAATGTTGAAGTCAATGTGGAAAGCAGAGGTATATTTTTCTTTTTTTTCAATTTTATAAAATCTCTGTTTTAAGCCCTTTTAAAACCTCACAGAGGAAATGCTGTTCTGCCAACAGTAGGGACAGAATAGAAGAACACCTCTTAATGATGTCATGCTTCCTTTGATCATCAGAAAATCATAAGCTTTAAAACACTTTGGCTGATCAATAAAAATGCTTTGTTAATTAAAAAAGTTAAATAAATATGTTCATATAAATTCTTACATAAAGTTTGGCCAATATTAGGGCCACTTAAGCTTTGTCTACATTAGACAAAGGCCTGAAGAAGGATCCGTATGGTTTGAATTGAATGTCTCATGCTTAGGATCTTTTTGTTTCCACTACAGTCTTTTGTAATTCATGCTCCTTGGCAGTCAGGGGCCTTATAAAAAATGTAGAGTAGGTCCTTTGATTTATCTGATTTTGAAAAATCTTCTAATGACTTCTCTTTGTACTAGAATAGGCTATTGAGTCCTCACAATGACTCTGAAGACCTCTACCCGTCACATTGACCTCATCTCAGAGCTCCCCATCTTGATCATTGTATTCTGGTGCTGTCCTTTCTGTATGTTCCCTAAAGTTGCAGAGCTTATTTCTGTTTAGGGCCTTTGCAAACACATTTTTTCTGCCTGGGTTGTACTTTCTCCAGATCTTTGCCTGGCTGGTGCCTTTGCATCCTTGAGGTGACATTTCAAACACAGCGCATTTGAGAGAGGCCCTTCGCAAATTCCCTTCCTGTTTCCTCACACTCTCTATCCTATTGCATATTAGAAAGAAGTTGTTTTCATAGCACTCATCATTATCAGAAATTATTTTGTTTATTTATTTGTTTATTTATTTATTTTTGTCTCTTTCCCCTATGTTGTAACTCCATCAAAGGAAACCAACCTCATTCACTCTTCTATACTGGTAGAGAGTAAGGGCATAAATAAAAACATTTCTTAATGATTGACTTGTAGAGGGAGTCAAGGTCGACACCAAGGATGAAATGAAATGTTATCTGCCCTTCTGCAGGTGTTGAGACGCTGTCTACCCTGACTAATGCTGTAAATATTTCTCTCCCACTTCTGTAAGCCCCTTCGTGCCAAATCTATACTATGACTCCCAATACCCTCCCCTGCTTAGCCCAGCATAAAAGGAATGTGGGGGTATTGTTTGGGGCTCAGAATTTGGAGTTTGTGTCCTCTGGGCCTGTGCATGTAAATAAAGATCGTGCTCCTAACCCCTCAGTGTCTGGTCGTTTCATTTTTCCGTAACATTTGGTTCCCTGACCGGGAAGCGACCTTACATAAATTCGGGCTGATTTGCCGCCCACTGGGCAGGGCGGGACGGACGCCCAGTGGCCTGGCTGGGGACCGGGGAAGCGCGCACCCTGAGATTTCTCAGGCCCCTATTGGTCGGGACTCCGGACTCCGCCCCGTGACTCCGACCGGGAAGTGAAGGCTTCGGAGCACGATCTATCGGAAGGGGCCGCATCGGTAAGTGCTCCGGGGACCAGACCCGAGATCGGGAGGGATTTGAGTCCCTCATCTGTTACACTAGGATCGAGACTACGGAAGTCCGATCACCGGACCCTCACTCGGGGAGGGAACTGAATAGGCTCTGAATGTTTAAAAGTGAACTTAAATGTGTCTGTGTTTGTTTTTCTTGGGTGTTAATCTCAGGGAGTGAACGGAATAACCTCTGAATGTTTGGAAAGTGCCCCTAAGTGTGTCTGTGTCTGTGGCTCCTCGGCGCTAGCCTACGGAGCGAGAGTGGGTCCCAACCTGCGGTTCCTGTGTCAGGTCATACGGCATAACGGTTGACAGTTAACCCCGAATTCTGTTGGGGCAACCTTAGCCAAGACCAACTTCGTCCCGCGAGGGAGCAGGCCAGGCGGACGAGCGAGCGCCCCCACGCTTTGTGTGTCTGCGCCGCGTGGGAGGGAAGCCATGGGAGGCGGACCTTCTACGATTTTAGATTGCAGGCTGCGGGATTTCAGCAAATTTAAAGGGCCGGACCCATCGTTTGATGCGGGCCAATTAGAGACATTTTGTACTGCAGAGTGGCCGACTTTTGGGGTCGGCTGGCCCCCCGAGGGAACATTAAATCTATCCACTATAAGAGCAGTTCACCTGAAAGTTACAGGAAAGCCAGGACATCCCGATCAGTTCCCCTATATAGACAGATGGCAGGAGTTGGCCCAGGATATGCCTAGCTGGCTTAGGAAGAGTGTGGGGACTCAGGGGCACCGTAAAGGAGCCGCCAGTGGGGCATGCCCGAAAATGTGTTGTCCACAGCCCTGGAGACAGCGAACTCCAGCCATCCTGGTCGCAAAGACGCGACCCCCTATTCATCAAGATCAGGAGCAGGAGGACGAATTAGTAGTCCTCCAGCCACCCCCTTACCAGGTTCTGCAGGCGCCCCCTACGGCTCCCCTGCAGGAGCCCCTGACTCCCCCGCCTTCTATTGTAGAGGGAGTCAGGGCCGACACCAAGAACGAAATGAAATGTTATCTGCCCTGCTGCAGGTGTTGAGACGCTGTCTGCCCTGACTAATGCTGTAAATATTTCTCTCCCACTTCTGTAAGCCCCTTCGTGCCAAATCCATACTACGACTCCCAATACCCTCCCCTGCTTAGCCCAGCATAAAAGGAATGTGGGGCTATTGTTCGGGGCTCAGAATTTGGAGTTTGTCTCCTCTGGGCCCGTGCACGTAAAGAAAGATCGTACTCCCAACCCCTCAGTGTCTGGTCGTTTCATTTTTCTGTAACAGACTAACTAAATGAATCTCCTGATTTACTTTTCAGCAAAATTAATTCCTGCCTAATTCACCCAAGAGCGTTTTTTCTGTGCACTGTGAAGATTGTTTTAATTCTTAAAAAAACAAACAAATAAAAATGACTGACATGCACACAGCAAAATTGAGTTAATGAAATATTTGGCTCGTTGATCTGCCACTAGAGAAAATATCAGCTGGCTAACAGCTGGCAGCAAAAAACTGGGATCTGGACATTCACTCCCTTCCATTTATGGAACTAGAAAGAGAAAGAAATGTGAATTGCAACAAAACAGTGTCTTTTTATTTTTATTTATTTTCTATTTATTTATTTATTTATTTATTTATTTATTTATTTTCTATGACCATTTAGTTCCCTCATGTCCCCAGCCCCCATGTCCAGGAGTCCTTTTTCTTTTTTGCTCAATCCCTCCACCCCCTAACTCCACCATCCCCCAGAGCTGTCGGCCTGCTTTCTATCTGTGAGTCTGCCCCCATTTTCCTTGTTAGTTCAGTTTACTCATTAGATTTCACATATGAGTGTAATTATATGGTATTTGTCTTTCTCTGACTGGTGTATTTCACTTAACATAATGTTCTCCAGGTCCATCCATACTGTTGCAAAGGGTAAAATTATCTTCTTTTTTATGGTTGAGTAGTATTCCATTGTGTAAATATCTCATAGTGTTTCTGTCCACTCATCTACTGATGGACACAGGCTGCTTCCATATCTTGACGATTATAAATAACGTTGCAATGAACATAGGGGTGCGTATATTCTTCTCAATTAGTGTTTTGGATTTCTTTAGATATATTCCCAGAAGTGAGTTTGCTGGTCAAAAGGCAGATCTATATTTAAATTTTTGAGGTATCTCCATACTACTTCCCACAGTGGCTGCACAAATCTGCATTCCCACCAACAGTGCAAAAGGGTTCCCCTTTCTCTACATCCTTGCCAATACTTGTTGTTTGTTGATTTATTGATGATAACTATAATGACATGTGTGAGGTGATATCTAATTGTGGTTTTAATAATAGAGGTGAAAGCAGACATCGCTGTCTTGTTCTTGATCTTAAAGGAAATGCTTGCAGTGTTTACCCATTGAGTATGGTGCTGGCAATAGGTTTGCCATATGGCCTTTATTATGTTTAGGTATGTTCCCTCTAACCCCCTTTGCTGAGAGGTTTTTTTTTTTAATCATAAATGGGTGGTAGATTTTATCAAATGCTTTTTCTGCACCTATTGATATGATCATGTGATTTTTATCCTTCATTTTGTTTATGTGGTGATTCACATTTATTGATTTGCAAATGTTGTGCCAACCTTGTATTCCTGGAATAAATTCCACTTGATCATGGTGTATGATCTCTTTGTTGCATTGCTGTACGCGGTTTGCTAATATTTTGTTGAGGATTTTAGCGTCTATGTTCATCAGGGATATTGGCCTATAATTTTCTCTTTTGTAGTGTCTTTATCTGGTTTTAGAATCAGGATAATGCTGACCTGTAAAATGAACTTAAGAGGCTTCCTTCTTCTTAAATTTTTTGAAATACTTTGAAAAGTAGAGGTGTTATTTCTTGGAATGTTTGGTCAAATTTACCTGTGAAGCCATCTGGTCCAGAGCTTTTGTTTGTTGGGAGTGTTTTTGATTCCTGTTTCTGTTTTACTGATTGTAAGATGCCTGTTGAGAGTCTCTGATTCTTCCTGATTTCATTTTGAAAGATTGTATGTTTCTAGGAATTTATCAATTTTGTCCAGGTTGTCCAGTTTGTTGGCATATAGTTGTTCATAATATTTTCTTACAGTCCTTTGTATTTTTTGGTGTCTGTTGTTATTTCTCTTCTTTCATTTCTGATTCGATTTATCTGGGTCCTTTCTCTTTTTTTCTTGATGAGCCTAGTTAAATGTTTGTCAATCTTGTTCATCTTTTCAAAAAAAGCTCTTGGATTCATTGATATTTTGTATCATTTTTTAGACTCTATTTTGTTTATTTCTACTCTGATCTTTATTATTTCCTTCTTTGTATTCACTTTGGGCTTTGTTGTTCTTTTTCAAGTTCCTTTAAGTGTATTATTAGATTGTTTATTTGAGCTTTTTCTTATATTTTGAGACAGGCCTGTAGTGCTCTGAATTTCCCCCTTAGGATTGCTTTCCCTGGGTCCCACTGATTTTTTATTTTTGTGTTTTCATCTTCACTTTTTTCAAGGTATCTTTGATTTCTACCTGGACCTCATCGTTGACCACTTCACTGTTTAATAACATTATTTAGCTTCCATGTCTTTGTGTGTTTTCCTGTGTTCTTTTTGTGATTGATTTCTAGGAGATGCTTAATATGATTTCAATCTTCTGAAGTTTATTGAGGCTTGTTTTGTGTCCGGACTTGTGGTCAGTCCTAGAAAACATTCCATGTGCGCTTGCCAAGTATGTATATGTATTCTGCTGTTTTGGGGTAAAATGATCTGAAGATATATTTTTTTATCTTGGTAGATTGATATATATTGATACAGAGTGAGGTCTGAGATGTGTTAGGGGGAAAAAAGTTGCAATACTGTACTTGTAATATGATACTGTATTTTAAACAAAAAGATTATATGCATGCAAAAAATATGAAGTAATATATAATAAATTGTTATATCTGGTAACATTCAGCTTATAGGAACGATTCTGTTTCTATTTTATATATTTGCTTTGTGTTTGCATTTAAAATTTTTGCCATGAGTATCTGTTGAAATAAAAAAGGAAATTTACATGTTGAATAACTTACCTCTGTCACTTTTTGGTTATTAATAAACATAACAATAAAGTGATTGAGAGATGTTTTTCACCCAGCTGGTCCACTGTGTTTTCATTTCTACAACTTTTTTTTCCATTTGGAAACCAGATTATATTTGTTCTTTAAAGGTACACTTGCCATTCTGAACATATTGTTTCTTGAAAAAGAAAATTCATTGCCATGTGAGATACTTGCTCAGAAATATTAAGATCTTCCTACATTTCATTTTCCATCCCCCTTCCTCCATTAAATCCATTTGATATAGTGTGTTTTTTAAGGCCACTGTCTCCTTGTTGATTTTCTGTCTGGAAGATCTATCCATTGAAGTCAATGGGGTGTTAAAATCCCCGACTATGACTTTATTTCTGTCAATTTCTCTCTTTATGTCCACCAAGATTTATTTTACATATTTAGGTGCGCCTATATTGAGGATGTAAATGTTTACTAGGATTATATCTTCTTGGATTGCTCCTGTTATCATTATGTATTGTCCTCCTTTGTCTCTTACTATAACCTTGGTTTTAAAGTCAATTTTGTCAAATATTAGTTGCTACCCCAGCTTTTTTTTCTTTCCATTTGCATGAAATATCTTTTTCCATCCCTTTAATTTTAGTCTGTGCGTATCTTTCCATCTGAGGTAGGTCCCTTGGAGGCAGCATATATATGGGTCATGTTTCCTTATCCATTCATCTAGCCTCTGTATTTTGGTTGGAACATTTAAGCCATTTACATTTAAGGTGATTATTGATAGGTATGTATTTAATGTCATTTTATTGTTAGACCATTATCCTCTTTTTTCCCCTCTCTTTTTCTTCTTTGTCTTAAAGCAAGCTCTTTAATATTTGTTGCAGTAGTGATTTGGTGTTAACAAACTCCTTTAGCTTTTTCTTATCTGGGAAGCTCCTTATTTCCCCTTCAATTTTAAATAATAGCCTTGCTGGATAAAGTAGCCTTGATTGTAGGTCCTTGCTTTTCATCACCTTGAATGTTTCATGCCATTCCCTTCTGACCTGAAATGTTTCCGTTGAAAAATCGGATGACAGTCTGATTGGTGCTCCTTTGTATGTAACTACCTGCCTTTCTCTTGCAGCCTTTAGGATTCTTTCCTTGTCTTTAAGCCTTATCATTTTAATTATGATGTGTGTTGTGGTGTAGGCCTCTTTGAGTCCAACTTGTTTGGGATTCTCAGAGCTTTCTGGAGTTTTATGTCATTATTCTTCATGAGATTAGAGAAGTTTTTGGTCATTATTTCTTCAAATAGAATCTCGATCCCGTGATTGCTCTCTTGTCTGGTATTCCCATCATGCAGATGTTGTTATGCTTGATGTTGTCAAAAATGTTTCTTAAGCTCTCCTCATATTTTTAAAATTCTTTTTTCCTTCTGCTGCTCTGCCTGGGTGTTTATTTCTACCTTATCTTCCAAATCACTAATTTGATCCTCTGCTTCATCTAATTTACTATTTATTCCTTTCAGTGTATTATTTATTTCAGATATTGTATTCTTTATTTCTGACTGGTCCATTTTTAAGGTTTCTATGTCTTTTTTCATGCTGTTGTGTATCCTTATAATCATTACTCTACAATCTCTATCTGATAAATTGCTTGCCTCTGTTTCATCTAGTTCTTCTTCTGGAGGATTCTCTTTTTCTTTCACTTGGGTTCCGTTTCTTTGTCTTCCCATTTGGACTGCTTCTTTGTATTTTCTGCCTTAGTTGTTAAACTGATCAATGATATAGCCTCAAACTGTAATCAGCAGCCTGGCTTAAGCCCCACAGGGTGTGGGCAGAGTAATTTGTGTGGGTAAGGCTATCGTTTCCCATCAGGATGATGCCACTTGGAGAGGACTGCTCTACCAGAGAAAGATGGCTTCTTGCAGTGTGGGAATGACTCATCACAAGGATTCTGCTGGTTGTTCCTTCAGTTCTCTCCCCAGAGCCACCAACTCCAGACTCTCCTTAAGAATCTCTAGTCCACTCTGCCCTCCCTATACCAGAGCCCAGGGTAAGTGGCTGCAAACAAAATTTTATGCATTGGTCCTTTAAGAGGCTCTCTGTACCTCCAGCTATCTCTGCCTGGCAGACAGAAACCCCACTGCTTTTCACAGCTGGATGTTATCTGAGTTTCTTTCTGGCTCTGGTGCTATAGGCTAGGGAGTCCAGATTGGAGTTTAGACCCCGCACTTTTCAGGGGGAACCCCCCAGACACTGAAGTACCTTCTGGAACTTCAGCTGCCACCTTTGGGAGCCCACCAGCCCTCTCATGCCTTCTCTGTACTCCCTACCAACCTCATTGTGGTGAAGTGGTTTCTTCTGTCTGTTTTTCATTATAAAGCTTCTCTCCAGCTAGCGTTCAGTTGATCATTCTGGATGACTTCTCTACAATTTAGTTGTAATTCCAGATTGGTCTTGGGAGGAGGTTAGTGTATCTTCTACTTACTCCTCTGCCATCTTCTCTGCAAAAACTGTGTCTTCTTTAAATATATATATATTTATTTTAAAATTATAGTTGACATACCATATTATATTAGCTTCAGGTGTACAATCTAGTGATTAGACATTTATATACCTTACAAAGTGATCACCCTGGTAAACTTAGTACCCTTCTGGCACCGACATAGTTATTACAATATTATTGACTATATTCCCTATGCTGCAGTCTCCTCTGTCACTGAAGGAGGGCGCTCCAGGTATGCCCTTGTGTAAGCTGTGTGCACCCTCCTATTGTAGTTGAGCCTTGATTGCTGTTGACAAGTCAGTGGGAAGGATTTACCCTCAGGCCAATCAGCTACAAAGATAGGCTGAGACTATAGGCAGAAGCTACTGTGCAGTGGCCAACTTCACGGAGCAAGACTCTCTTCAGTGGGACTCTGGTGCCCAGTGAGGCCTCCCTTTAGATGTGTTGCTTGTAGAGGTGGTTAGGTGGTGCTTCAGCGTGGTATGAAGTTGTCCACTGGGTGTGCTGATTCTGGAGCCTCCTGGGGGGTGCAGGCCAAGATCAGTTGCTGCTTGTGCCCTGCATGGGGCCACCTAACATGAGCTACAAAGCCGCTTTCAGATGGCTGCTACTTGTAACGGGCTTAGAGGTACCCAAGAGAGGCCAAGCTGAAAACTGAGGCCAGTTTCCAATAGTGTTGGGCTTGGGGCCATTTAGTGAGGGGTTTGAAGCCCATCAAAGCCAGATGTTTCTTGTTTGGGGTTTGTGAACCTTTGAGAGGTTTTGGGAGTGTGCACCATGAGCTAAGACAGAGTGTTGTATGGAAAAGCCACTGAAAACAGCTTGAGTGGGCCTGAAAATTGTGTGGGGCATAGTCTTAGGGAAACACCTAGGCATAGCAATCTGTGTGAGCCAGGCTGATGGAGAGTCAGATATCATGCCTGCCTGCCTGCTCTGTGTGGGTAGGACTAAGCAAAGGAATAATGATGTCTGTCTGCACTTCTGTCTGGGAGAAAGCTGCCTTTCCAGCTCTTTCCCTGAAGAGACAATTCCGTTCCTATCCCACATATCCCTGGTGACTGCTGAGCTGCTTCCTCATTGCTGGAGCCCAGTGTTGAGTCTGAGTTAGTGCGTGGGCACTTTAAGAGGAAATGCCTGGGAATGCGGAAGCCCTTCGTCTCATTCAACCACAGTCTCTGCTGGTTTTCACAACCAGAAGTCATGGGTACTTCTCTTCCTGGGCTGGAACCCTGGGCTGGGGTGCCTGATGTAAGGCTGGGACCTCTCATTCCCCAGGGGAGACCGTTGCAGCAGAGATATTCCTCCTGATATTTAACTGCCACGTGGGTGTTGGACTATCCCTCCTCCTCCTACTAGTCACTACATGACTATTTTTGAATACCCTTAGTTACAGCATTTCTGTTCAGCTAGATTTCTGGCCATTCTGAATGATGGTTGTTTTGTAGGTTAGTTGTGGTTTTGATGTGGTTGTGAAGGATGTGAGTACCTCATTTACCTACCCCATCATCTTGAACAGAAGATACAAAACTGTTCCTTTTATGGTCTAGATTTTAATTATGTATATCTGGATCTACAAGTTGATCTGAACACCCTAGCAAATCATCATGTTACGTTTTTCTTTTATTTTCATAACATCATGTGTGCATCATGCCCTACCCCTACTATCTTAAAATTTCACCGAGGAAGGGACAGACTAGAAAAAATGTCCTGAAATGGGAGTGGACAGGAGTAGTTTCTCCTTCCCTGTCTATGATTACTTGAAATTACATACACCAAAGTTTGGGATTTCAGCTCTTGTTTGGGTTTATGAATGCAATCTTTTTTTTTTTTTTGGTTGCAATTAATTTGTAGAATTTTCCACTAACAAGGTCAGTCTCTCAAAAAGCAAGGCATGGCACATTAATGTTTACCATTTGTGCCCGTAGCAAACATTTTCTAGTCATTGTCTGTGATAGTTAATTTTATGTGGTGACTCAAGAGACGGATGCTTGGATATACGGCAAAACATTATTTCTGGTTGTGTCTGTGAGTGTGTTTCTGGAAGAGATGAACATTTAAATCAGTAGACTGAGTAATGAAGATTGCCCTCCATAATGCAAATGTGGATTGTCCAACCCACTGAAGGTCTAAATAGAGCAAAAAGGCAGAGGAAGGGAAGCTTCTCTTTCTGTGCTTGAGCTAAGACATCTGTCTTCTCCTGCCCTTAGACATCGGTGCTGCTGGTTCCTGGGCTTTTTGACTCAGACCGAGATTTACACCATTGGTCTCCTGATTCTCAGGCCTTTGAACTTGGAGTGAATTACATCACCAGCTTTCCTGCTTCCCTAGCTTGCAAATGGTAGTTTGTGAGATTTCTTGGTATTTATAACTATGTGAGCCAATTCCTCTAATAAATCTCCTGTTACATATCTATCAATCTATCTACCGTCTACCACCTGTCTATCCATTTACCTATCTAGCCTATCAGTTCTGTTTCTCTGCAAGTCCCTGACTAATACATTGGCTATAACCAGGTTGTAGCTAAATTTTGGTCAATGTCAAGAATTATACTAAAGTATTAAGGTAACTATGGGACAAAACTGATTTGACAGTTGTCCATTCTAAAGCCATTATTGTCTAAATCACA
>PVJD01019471.1:0-11652 GCA_004026545.1 Mormoops blainvillei
GAGCTGTATGGAAATCTGACAATCAAGGATTTAAAGAAGCCTCATCCAGTTGAGTACGAGGGGCAGAGTCCTGGACACAGGTGTGGTGCAGAGAGGCAGCTGCAGTCATGGTGGATTGGCCAGTCCCACATTCACATATGGGGGGTGAAAACTGGGAGGGGTATCTTGGGAGTGAGTGATCCCAGCCCCAAGCCAAACCACTCAGCCCAGGATTCCAGCACCAGGAATGTAAATCCCCATTATCTCTGGCTGTAAAAACCACTGGGAGTTGGTGCAGTGGGAGAAACTGCTGGATTTTCACCACTTAAATGGCCCACACAGACTTAGAACACATGCAAACCAACCCACTCTAGGTTTCACCACCAGGGCAGCAGCTGGAAGGGTGCCAGCTGCATATCGGAAGTGGGCAAAGTGACCAGAAACAGGGTGAGGTGAGTGCCAGGCAAACCTCCAGAAGCCAGGCAGTGGCATTTTCCCCTCTCTGAGCTCTCCCCTCACACAAAGCCACAAAGTGGTGAAGCAAGTTCCACCACCTTGGCAATTACCTAAGGCTCTGCCCCACACACTTTGTTTTCTACATAGGCCTGCTACTAATAGAGAGGAAAAGCAGCTCTACCTAATACACAGAAACAAATGCAAGGAGGCTGCCAAATTAAGGACACGAAGAAATATGGCCCAAATGAAAGAACAGAACAAAACCCCAGAAAAAGAACTAAAGAAAATGGAGACAGCCAACCTATCAAATGCAGAGTTCACACCACTGGTGATCAGGGTGCTCAGAGAACTCACTGAGTATGGAAAAAACATAAAGGAAGAAATGAAGGTTACACTAAGTGAAATAAAGAAAAATCCACACACGGAACCAACAGTAAAGGGAAGGAAGCCAGGATACAAATCAATGATTTGGAACATAAGGAAGAAATAAACATTCAACCAAAACAGAAAGAAGAACAAAGAATTAAAAAAAAAAAAAGGATAGTATAAGGACCCTTTGGGACTTTAAATGTACCAACATCCAAATTATAGAGGTGCCAGAAAGGGAAGAAGAAGAGAAAGAAAATGAAAACTTATTTGAATAACTAATGAAAGAAAACTTCTCTAACTTGGGGAAGGAAATAGATATATAAGTCCAGGACGCACAGAGAGTACCAAAAATTTTGGACCCAAAGAGGACCATACCAAAACGCATCATAATTAAAATACCAAAGGTAAAAGATAAAGAATCTTAAAAGCAGAGAGAGAAAAGCAGGAAGTTACCTAAGAAGAACTTCCCATAAGACGATCAGCTGATTTCTCAAAAGAAACTTTGCAGGCAAGAAGGAACTGGAAAGAAGTATTCAAAGTGATGAAAAGCAAGGGCCTACAACCTAGATTACTCTATCCAGCAACGCTATCATTTAGAATGGAAGGGCAGATAAAGTGTTTCCCAGACAAGGTAAGGTTCAGGGAGTTCATCATCACCAAGCCATTATTACATGATATGTTAAAGGCAGTTATTTAAGAAAAAGATTGAAACTATGAACATTAAAAAAGGCAACAAATTCACAACTATCAACAACTGAGTCTAAAAAATAGAACAAAAACAAAAACAAAAAGACAAACTAAGTGAACAGCCATAACAGGAACAGAATCATAGGTATGGGGGTCATTTGGAGGGTTATCAGCTGGGAGGGGGAACGGGAGAGTGGGGGAAATGGTGCAGGGGTTAAGAAGCATAATTGGTAGGGACAAAATAGACAGGGAGATGTTAAGAATAGTATAGGAAATGGAGAAGCCAAAGAACTTACATGCATGACCCACGGACATGAACTAAGTGGGAGGGATTGCTGGGAAGAAGGGGGGATACTGGACGGAGCAGGGCAAAAAGGGAAAAAGTGAGGCAACTATAGTAGCATAATCAATAAAATATACTTAAAAATGCTAACAAATATACTTGAATATTATTTTCCTTCCCTTTCTTAGGCAAATAATAGTATACTTGGCATATTTTTGTCTTCCCTTTATCACTAAAAAACATGACCCTATCAGGGGCCATTAGGGAGTCAAGGGATGGAGCAAAAAGGAAAAAGGACTCATGGACATGGACAATGGTGTGGTGATTGTGGTGGGGTGGTGAGGGGGTATATGAGGGGTAAAAGGTAATGAAAGAAATGCAATAACTAACTAACTCAATAAATAACATGACCCTAGAGACCACTCCATAGTCATATGTAGAAATATCCCTATTCCTTTTTTACAACTATACATGTTCCACTACGTGCTTTACTAAGTTTGTGCAACTAGGCCCCTATTGATGGGGGCCTGTTTCCAGTCTTTGTTATTTTTATTTCTTTCTTTCTTATCATTTAATAGTTTATTTTATATTGTATCTTTTCCTTTACCATGTATCCTCCTCATATCCTCTTCCATCTCCACCTACCCCCTTGCCCCCTGCAATCACCACACTGTTGTCTATGTCCATGAGTCCTTTTTCCTTTTTGCTCTCTCCCTCCACCCCTAACCCCCCCACCCCAGAGCTGTCAGCCTGCTCTGCATGTCTGCCTCTGTTTCACTTGTTAGTTCAGTTTGCTCATCAGATTCCACCATTTCCCCCTCCATCCTTCCCCCTTACAGTTGTCAGTCTATTCCATGTGTTCCATGTCTCTGGTTCTGTTTTAATCATTAGTTTATTTTGTTTTTTAGATTCCAATTATAAGTGAGATCATATGGTATTTGTCTTTCTCTGACTGGCTTATTTCACTTAGCATAATGTTCCCCAGGTCCATCCATGCTATCGCAAAGGGTAAAGTTTTTTTAGCAGCCAAGTAGTATTCCATTGTGTAAATGTCCCATAGCTGTTTAATCCATTCTTCTACTGATGCACACTTCGGCTGCTTCCATATCTTGTCCACTGCAAAGAATGCTGCAATCAACATAGGGGTGCTTATATTCTTTCAAATTAGTGCTTCGGGTTTCTTCAGATAAATTCCCAGAAGTGGAACTGCTGGGTCAACAGTGCAGCAATTGATAGGCTTTGCTCACACCTTTTCACATTTTGACATTTTATATTTGGAACAGATTCTACAAGTGGAATTGCTGAGTTAAAAGGTAAATGTCTATGTAATTGTGCTAGATCCAACCAGCTACATTCTCCTCCATAGTTGTTACACCATTTTGCTTACCCACCAACAATTTATAAGAAAGAGTAGTTCCCCACAGCAGAATGTGTTGGACATTTGCTCATCTGGTGGGTAAGATGTGGTTATCTCAGTTGAGCTTTGATTTGCCTTTCCTTATAATGGCACTTTTAAGGATCTTTCTATATATAAACTATCTTTTCTCTCGTTAGTTCAGATTCTGTGTCTGGCCCAAGCAAGCAGAAACTCCTAAACACGCACTGACATTCCTCAGTGAGTTTTAACCTGCATTAATCTAGTTAGGAGCAAGGTGGAGCATTTGCTCATTCCATTAGGGCCGTTTGCCTTTCTTCTTCCATGATACCTTGCTTACGTCTGGTCATCACATGCCAAACACGTCCTTGCCACAGGGATCCTGCCCTTGGTACTCCCTTGCGTGGAGCACCATAGTCCCCGATCTAAGCAGGACTCACTTCTCTACAGCATTCAGGTCTCTGTTCAAATGCCCCTGCCCAGAGAAGCCTGCCCTGGTCAGTCACCTGAGTAGTACTCTACTCACTATCTCCTTGCCCTATTTTTCTCCAAAGCCCTTATCACTAACTGATGTTATATATTTATTTGTGTCATTTCTGTCTCTCTCTCCCTCATTGGAATGCAAACTCCAGGAGGGCAGGGCCCCTCTACCTTGTTCATTGTGGGGTCCCACACAGTGAGAGCTCAATGAAGGTGTGTTGGCAGGATGAATCATTGAATGAAGGGAATCCTTTTGGTCTGAGAGCCAGCTGTTGGGAACAAGGACCAGAAATAAGTCTACTGAATGGGTCCCTGTAAAAGAGAGCGAACCTGAGAAAGGAGGGTGAGCAAATGAAGGCGCCTCAGTTCACTGGGTAACAGGGCTAGTGAGGTGGGGGCAGGGGAGGTCCATAAGAAGTGAGACGGTCATTGGAAGGAGAGAAGGAGGGACACATGATGCAAACTCCCCCATCTATACAAGTCCCATGCTAAGTGGCACCTGCCATGCCCTTGGTCAGACTCAGGGACTGTCCTTGTCCCACCACTGCCCAGTAAGCACCTACTGGGGCCCCAAAGATATCTTACAGCTAATCCCCGACTGACCCTCTGTAGAGGTCATGGTCACTTTTTCTTTGCTTCACCCTCCCTCCCAATTCCCAGGGTTTTCTCCCTGCCCTCATCCATCCATTAGGAAGACATATTTCCCTTTCCATCCTTCACATGCACTGAGTGGCGCATTTTGCACCAGGCAGTGTTATGCCTAAGAAGCTGACACACTTGAAAAATTACAGGGATGAACATAAATAGGGTGTTTGCTTAGCACTCCTGTCCTCTGGGCATCGAATTCTCTGGGAACCGTTCCTCCTCCTCCCATCCCGGATTCATCTAAGGGATGCTCCAGCCAGGCCAAGGCGGACAGAGTTTGCGTAAAGACTTTCCAAACCAAAACTGGGTCAAGAGCACCAGTCCCCTGCAGTATCAGAAGCTTGGGATTGATGCTGGCCAAGTTTTTTCATCATAAAGCCAAATTCAGATATAAACAGATGAAAGTCAAGAAAAGAAGTCCTGGAATCATTGGAGCTCGCATCCTCAGCTGCTCCTGAGGCCCAGGGGCACCCCGTTGGTCCATGGGTCACTTTTTCAACTCTTCCCTTGGCTACGTTAGATATTCTAGTATAAAACCAACAATGCCTCCCTTCTCTCCCATCCTAATTCAGACATTGTTGCGGTCACTAACAACCAGAAACGTCCTGGTTAACACACACACACATACACACACACACACACAGCCCTAGATTAAATAACAAGGGACCATAAAGCAGAAGATATTCATCAGGGGCCACACATTCAGGTTTCCAAATTGTCCCATGGAGATGTTCTCCTGCCCTCAATTAAACTCGAGGAGAGGTTGTGGCACCATCCTAAAGCTCCCTTCCAGGGTGACAGCAGAGTCCCAGGATGGATTTCTGCAAAAAGCAAACCTCACGGAACCGTCTTCCCATCTTCCACTTGCTTCACCTTATTTGTCCACCCTACTCGTCCACCCTTCTGGTCCATTCTTCAGGTTGTAGAGCCAGCGACCTAGCTTTTGGCCACCTGCTTTGAAAACCTGTGTATTGATCTGGTACCTAACTTTTTTTGGAATTTCACATTTACTATTTTATCTTGGTCTCAGTTGAAACTTGGAATTTAACACCCTGTCACACTATCACTTACTTGGGGATAACCTTGTGAAGTCACTCTGCAAAAATCCATTTGTTCCTTAAACTTCACAACAGGCCCCATTTAGAGATGAGGAAGTAATCCACCCAAGGTCAAACAGTTGGGAGGTGGTAGGCTGGCCTCCAAAGTGCAAGCTCTTAACTTCTCTGCTACACGAACTTGAACAACCTGGAGGAGAGAACATGAGCACATGTGCACCTGGGGCAGCATTTTAGCAGTGGTGTCAAGGCTGTATTGGAAAGTAACAAAGGCAGGAGCAAAGGGAACTGACATCTCAGAGGAATCTGAGGAGGGCAGTAATCAACTTGGCTGCATTTTTGATGGAATAATCTAAGTCAGTGGCAATGAAGGAGCAAATGAGGCAATGAGCACTGCTAGAGACATTGTAGAAATACAAGAGAGATCTCAGTGACCACACTGGGCGGGGGCGGGGGGTGTCAGGGACAGGGAGGGAGGTACGGCACAGCTGAGGTTTCAGTCTTATCTCCAGTGACAAGGGTGGGTTCCTGAAAAAGATAAAAGATCCCACCTTCCAGAAAAAATCAAGAAAGCCTCAAAGAAAGAGGAGGGTATCTGATATGGACACTGGGTAAAACGAAGGTGAATTGAGGTCTTATGAGCGAGAGGCTTGTTTGAGGACCAGCGACCAAGACATTCAATTGGAATGTAAAGCCGAGCCGGGCGATGGTGAATTTTAAGATTTGGAGGGCGAGTTGTGGGCATATAGCTAAAAACTGAGTGCCAGGGAGAACGGAGAGTGTATTTCATTCATTTAGGTATGGGATATATATCAAAAGTTTATGAAAGAGAAAAGCTGTGCACTAGGTTGAATGGGAGTGGAAAGGGATTGTAGATTTTGGTAATTCTGAAGGCAATGAGGGGATGGATTATGGAGATGCAGTAGTAATATTAGGAAAGGAATGGGTACGAGAAACACCACAGAGAGAGAATGCTCGGGATTTAACAATTAACTGGCTGTCAAAGTAATGGTCAGAATGGGGAGGCAAGCAGGTTGGAGGTTCCGGAAAAGGAGTAATGGAGGTAGGGAGGGCAGGAGGAGAGGAGACTCTAAAGTCCCAAGCCTGGGTAGATAGAGGTAACATCAGGTGAAACAGCTTAGTTCTGTAGGTGAAGTGAGCAAATTGTGATCTATTTTATACATCCATGACCACGAGAGACGGGTCCACATTCATTCACTTCAAACTTTAGCTATTATCATTAATCTTCACATAAGTAAAATGGCAAAAAGGAAGGGTAAGGGGAAAAACTCAGATTAAGACTTAGTTAACAGGTGACAGGTACTAGTCTTTATAGGTATTAATTAGGGATGAGTATTATTGCAAAGCTCCTATAGTTCTGACTAGTCAAGACTCCACAAACAATTCCTTTTCACCCTAACCTGTTTTCCCATGCTAAAACCTGGAGCATGGGAAAAATAACATGAAATCCATGCATAATGGTCCTTCTATGCAACCATTTCTATCCTTTTTTAGAAAGGCCTAGGTTTTTGCTTGAGGTGTAAATATGTGGAAGTATTTGATGAGTCTTATTCTTTATTTGAAATTTAAAAATTAAGGAGCAAAAGTAAAAAATACTTCTAGGAACGCAACTGTACCACTTTCGGACCTGAACTTCTAATCTTCCCACCAAGCCTGCTAGTCTTCCCATGCTCCCTTCTGCAACTGTGGGACCACTGTCCACCCAGTCACCTTGTACCATAGCCTCAGTCACCTCTGACTCCATCCACTGGCAGTCCACAGCTCGACTAGAGTGCAGGGCTGGTTGATCCAGAGGATCAATCAGGTTGTCAAGGGCCCTGTCTCTCTGACTGTGTCTTCTGAAGCACAGCATCGTTCTAAGAGAAGGAGTATCTAAGTTCACCACAAGGAGTGGGTATTAGAGGAGCTTTCCCTAAAGAAGTACCATTTTGCTAAGTGTTAAAAGGCAGATGGCAAACAAGTAGGCCAATGGCATTTTAAGAGTAGGTCAGAGCATAGGATGAGATACCATGAGTGGACCAATATTGCAGAAATTTCCAGACAATGTTAGGGATTAGGGGTTATAACCATGAAAAACACAGTTAGACTGTGAGGCAAAGGCTTGTGAGTTATGGGTAGGAGTTTAAATTTTGTCCCATTGGAGAAAGAAACACTAAAGGCTATAACAGTAGCATCTTGACTCCCCCTGCATCTAATTTCACCATGGTTTAATCCATCCTGCAAACAATCTGTGGCCAGAGAGATCTGTCTACTAAGGAAATGAGATCACATTACTGTACCTAAGAGTGGAGGGTAAAGTTGGAACTAGGGCTGCGTACGTGTGAAGGATTATACAGCAGGTCCTCGAATAACACCATTTCATTCCAGTTGTTTTATTATAACATTGATGAGAAAGAAAAAAACCCAGCCGGGGCCGCTGTCCGTGTGGAGTTTGCATGCCTCCCCACGTCTGCATGGGTTTTCTCCAGGTACTCTGGTTTCCTTCTCCATTCCAAAGATGCGCCTGTGAGGTGAACTGAGCTTCTACACTGTCTCACTCCGTGGGTGGGTAAGATGTGCCCTGCAACGGAAGGGCATCCTGTCCAGAGTGGATGCTGCCTGGTGCCCTGAGCTCTGGCCACTGTGACCATGAACAGAATAAGCTGGCTGGAAAATAATGATTGAACTTGTTTTTATTACTTTCTTACATTTATTTTAATGTTTAATCTTAGAAGTGTTCAGGGTCTTTATTTAGAAGTTTGGTAATTTTTTAAGCCTTTTTTCAAAAGTATATTTTATTGATTATGCTATTAGAGTTGCCCCACTTTCCTTCCCTTTACTCCCCTCTGCCGTGCACCCCCCTCCCCTCCCCCCAGCATCCCCCCACCGTAGTTCATGTCCATGGGTCACACATGTAAGTTCTTTGGCTTCTCCCTTTCCTATAATATTCTTAACCTCCTCTTGTCTATTTTGTGCCTACCATTTATGCTTCTTATTCCCTGTACCTTTTCCCCCCATTCTGTCCCTCCCGTTCCCCACTGATAACCCTGCATGTGCTCTCCGTTTCTGTGATTCTGTTCCTGTTCTAGTTGTTTGCTTAGTTAGTTTTTTTTTTTTTTGGAGGTTCAGTTGTTGACAGTTCTGAGTTTGTTGTCATTTTACTGCTCATAGTTTTGATCTTTTTCTTAGATAAGTTCCTTTAACAATTCATATAATAAGAGCTTGGTGATGATGAACTCCTTTAAATTTACCTTATCTGGGGAGTACCTTATCTGTCCTTACACTCTAAATGATAGCTTTGCTGGAGAGAGTAATCTAGGTTGTAGGTCCTGGCTTTTTATCACTTTGAATACTTCTCTCCAGCTCCTTCTTGCCTGTAAGGTTTCTTTTGAGAAATCAGCTGATAGTCTGATGAGGACTCCTTTGTAGGTAACTGTCTTTTTTCTCTTGCTGCTTTGAAGAGTCCCTCCTTATCTTTAATCTTGGCTAATTTAATTGTGATGTGTCTTAGTGTGTTTCTCCTTGGATCCAACTTCTTTGGGGCTCTCTGTGCTTCCTGGGCTTGCATATCTAGTTCCTTCCCCAGATTGGGGAAGTTCTCCTTCATTGTTTTTTCAAATAAGTTTTCAATTTCTTATTCTTCCTCTATTCCTTCTGGTACCCCATATGATTTGTATGTTGGAACACTTAAAGTTGTCCCCAAGGTTCCTAAGACACTCCTCATTTCTTTGAATTCTCGTTTCTTCATTCTGTTCCAGTTGAATGTTTATTTCTTCTTTTTGTTCCAAATCATTAATTTGAGTCTCAGTTTCCTTCCCTTCACTGTTGGTTCCCTGTATATTTTTCTTTATTTCACTTTGTAAAGCCTTCACTTCTTCCTTTATTTTGCAACTATACTCAATCATTTCTGTGAGCATCCTGATTACCAATGTTTTGAACTCTGTATCTGAAAGGTTGGCTACCTCATCACTTGGTTCTTTTTCTGGAGCTTTGATCTGTTCTTTCATTTGGGCCAAATTTCTTTGTCTTGGCGTTACTATTATGTTGTAAGGGGTGGAGCCCCAGGTATTCCCCAGGGCCAGGCAACCTCCTTCACTGTGCTGTGGTGTTGTATGTGGGGGAGGGGTCCGAGAAGGAACAGTGCTGCTTGCTTGGCTCTCACCCCGCTTTCAGTCAGTTCCCTCGCTACCCAAAAGTGGACTATGCCCGTTCAGGTGCTGATTCCCAAGTGGGTGGCCTTGTGTACACTCTAGGATCCCGTGGGCACCCTCCAATGGACTGTTCTGTGAGACTGGGAGTTTCTCCTGCCACTGCAACCCCACTGGTTTTTGCAACCAGAGGTTTTGAGGCTTTAGTTTCCCATGCTGGAACCCTGGGTTGCATTGTCTGTCTTGCTCCCCAGTTGTTCCTCCTGGCTTATACACACATGAATGTGGCATCACCCGGTCCACCAGCCGCCACCTTGTCACATGTCCTCGCTGCCCTGACTTCCCATGTCCACTCTTCCTATAAATCGGGATGAACATTTCTTTAACTCCTTGGTTGTCAGACTTACATACAGTTCAATTTTCTGTCAGTTCTGGTTGTTTTTTGTTTTTAAATTGGTTATTATCCTTCTTTTGGTTGTGCGAGGAAGTGAAGCATATTGACCTGTGCCTCCATCTTGGCGGGAAGCCTGGTGATGTTTTTGTGACCAGAAATATGCCATAGGAACTTAACTGTTGTTTATCTCAGTTAGCCTGTGGTAAAAATTGATTTCAGTATATGTAGTTTTACTTAATGTCGCAGTTTTCAAGAACCTATTGACAAAGTTAAGTGAGGACTTACTGTGGTAAGGAAATATTAGAAATCCAACAGGCAAAGAGACCTGAGGCCTTGTGATGAGAATTTCTCATGCTGCCTTAATAAAAGGCCAGCTACTTCCACTAAAATAAAGCATAGTACTTCCATATACATGATGCACATCAATCCATTATAGCACTTACCCTGCTATATGGTTGAAATGCTTTATTGTATCCTCAGCACTTAGCACATTGCCTGGTATAAAGCAAGTAATCAAGATAATGTCTGATAAATGGATGAAAGAACGCATAAGTAAAAGGTAAGAGAAGCTAATGCCATCCTCACTTCTTTTCATGAACAGATTATTCCTAATTGATTCTATTTCTAGTAGCAGCTCCACTAGCTTCAGTCCTTGGTGCTTAGCATGAAGTCTCCTACCCCGCCGCCCTTATTATTTGCCTCCTCAGCTTTAAGAGCCCTGGAGACTCATAGTGAAAAAACTAAGAAGCAAGGCATGAAGCCTCATGTATTTCTGTGTACACAGATGGCTGAAAGTCCACTGAAGGTTGTACTCTTTCCACAGTATAAATCTGTTACTGGAAAGTGGTTTCCCAATCAGGGCTACAGTTCCCAGGCCAAGAGGGATCCTGTGACTGAGTTCTGGCCAATGGAGTAGGAACAGAATGTATGACATGCTCACTCTTGCCCTTAAGAGCTCCCTGCAGGACCCTTATGTCCCTTCTTGAAACTGATCTTTGAAGCCAAGTGTTGAAGATGGCAGAGCCTCTGTCAGCCTAGGTCTCTGAATGACTATGTGCAGCATTTCCTTCATCCTCCTCCCTGATCACACTCTCAGTGGGGTTTTACACACATGGGATATAAACCTCTTCTCTGGTAAGCCACTGAGATTTCAGGGCATATCTCATACAGCAGACAGCATTACCTTAATGCATATAGCATGCATGTGTACATGTGTGTGTTAAAGCATGCCTTCTCTGAATGCAAAGTCCAGTTTTAGACAGTGTTCAGAATCAAAAACCAAGTGGAAACAGAACCAGAAGATGGTGTGGAACTCCTTCACTTTAAAATTAATTTGAATGTCTTAAATCAGCAAATGAGCAAGTAATCATACTGTCATTTGATATGTCACGGTTAGAATGTTTCAGAACAGAGACCAAGGGAGATGATAGATGTAGGGGAAAGAACTGGAAAGTCAAAGGGTAAAATGGATGAGATCTGAAAGGATTTTCTGGTGAAGTTCATAATTTTGTAAACAGCTGAATTAGTAATAGACCCTCACAACAACCGGTGAGACTTCAAACAAACAAACAAACAAACAAACAAATAAATAAATAATCAGGATTACATATACGTAACATATATTATAAATATAATAAACTTATGTCACCAGGTCTTATCGAGCTGCAGGCTGCTAATGCTCTGTACTTTATGACCACCTACCTGAAATGGCAGGTAAGGGCATCCAGTGACTTGCTCTGTACTTCTAACCATTCTAAGGCTAAAGAAGGCATCCAAAAAAG
>PVJD01019472.1:0-11651 GCA_004026545.1 Mormoops blainvillei
TTGGAGCAGGAAAGGCCGTTTGTCTGCAGCGCCCCAGGCTGCTCCCAGGTGAGTGTGGGGGTCCGCTGCTCGTCTCAGAGGGACTTGCTTACCTTCCGGGAGGGAAGCAGCTCTCCTTGGCGGTCACGACTGCGTCGGGCTTTTCTTCTTCACCAACGTATCTCCAAAGTCCCCCTCACTGTCATCATCTTTGTCATCATTGTTGCTATTTTTCATTTTGAGCCATTCGAACTACTTCCCTTGCAACCCCTGAAAACCATCAGTGTTGGCCATTTCCACCCCGAAACTTTTCCGTGGAAGTACGCCCGACACGCCTTGCCCGCCAGAGGTCCAGGTTAGCTGTTTCAGAAAGTGGCCTGTATGACAACCCCTGGAATGCCGGCTCTTGGCTGACTGGTGAGATAGGTTCACCATCAAAGCAGTTGAATTCTCTTTTGTTTTGTTGTCCCATTTGCGTGAAACAAGCCACCTTATAACTGTTTTAAACCTCCAGTTTTTCTGTGTACCTAAACTTTAAGAGGGGCAGCTGGCCTTCCTGTGTTAGATGAAAGCTCGATTAGCCTCGGATGGCTCCCATCAAGTGGCACCGTGAGAATCAGGCGAGATGCCGCAGGCGGTCCGGTAAAGGGCCCGCGCATGCCGAGTGCGCAGCTAACGCTTGCCGCTGCTGCCGCCGCTACCGCGCCGGCTACCGTTGCCCTGGGACCCGTCTCTTAGAAGGAAATCGGAAACGCCCCTCGCCTGGCGTCCGAGTGGACCCATTAGCTCTGGAACTCGATGGTGACTTTTTTAATACGTGAAACCTTTGTGTATCTCCATGTTCCAGCCGTTGGAAAGTGACCACAAGGGACCACTCTTATACCAAGAATCTCATTCTGTAGGCTATAGGTCCAACCGAGAGCCCAGGCGCCTTTCCAACGCGGGTCACTAAGCTCATTTTCCCTAGAGAGCCCCCTGCCCCGCCTGTTTATGGGGCGGGGTCGGCGGCACAGCGTGGAACAATATCCAGGAGTCAGGTGAGAGGCGATGCCCGTTGAGGACCCCCAGAGAGTTTGGAGGGTCCAGGGGCCCTCTGGAGGGAAGAGGCCATAGAAACGTGACATGTTATGGCTGGTGCTGCCTTGTGGTGCTGTTGGCGACATTAGCCACTGACTGGGAAACCAGAGTCCTTGGCTCGGACCCCAGCGAGCCCCAGGGTCTTTTTCTATGAATGTTGATTTGCTGCCTGTAAACAAGAAAAGCAGGAGAGAAAATTAGTTTGGATTTAAACTGCTTTTCAGGAAACTGGTTTTGGAGGTCATTTGGAAATAGCTTAAACACTGGGAAAACAGAGATAGGTTGATGCATAATTGGGAAAAGTTCAGTTAGACCACTGCTGTCCGTTGCGAGTGCCAAAAATGTCCTTGCCTAAACCAGGTCAAACTGATTCTCACTTAGTTTCCTTAGAGAGAAATCTCAATAGCCAAACGGAATCAGATAGTTTGAGCAATTTGCTTTGCTTTAGCTGTGAAAATGTGACCTTAAGTTTTATTCAGTTCAAGTCACTGAGCAAATTTTGGGGAGCTTATTATGTGCCTAAGACACATGTAGCCCTGTCCTCACAGGGTTTCTAGTCTAGGCACCAAATTTCTAATCATGTAATAAATTAATCAGTTAATTTGTGATTTACAAGCTTCCGTGAAGGAAGAGCACAGGCTGCCTTGGAGAGCATCATAGGGCGCTTTACTTGGGGAGGATAATAGGAAGGGGCAGTTAAAGGAATGGGATCCTCAAGAGATCTGGCAGAGAGCAATGGTGGTTCACAGTGAGTTGGGATTCCGCAGAGTCCAGGGTTGTGAACGACAGTAGAGAACAACCTTTTGAGGACTGGTTGTTAGTCACATCTTACATTTAGTTAAGGTAGAGAGATAAGAACCGCACAGAGGGCACCAGACCATGTGGCAGAATTTCCCAAGCTTGACACTATTGACATCTGGGGCTAAGTAATTCTTGGGGTGGCGGTGGTGCGGGAACAGTGCATTATGGGATATTTAGTGGCGTCCCTGACCCCTGTCTACTAGCTCCCAGTAGCACTCCCCACATGTGAAAAACAAAAATGTCTCCAGGCATGGCTAACCGCCCCAAATTGCCCCAGGCTGAGAACGACTGCCCAATGGTTTGCATTTTGGCTTTAGCCTTCTTTCTTTTCAGATCCCTTCCTTTGCAGGGTCCACACCGACTTCTCACTGATGCTCTCCACTGTATTTTACATTTTGCTCTCAGCCATCTTTTCTCCTTTTTGGAATCAGGCAGTGTATAAATAAATAAATGCCACAGACGTGTGGTCACTGGTGTCAGACGCTGCTAGAGCTGGGACAGTGAGAGGCCTGAGCGGAGGCTGTTGGGTTTGGCAGTGGGTGCTTGCCGGCGACCTATGAGAGAGGAGTCAGGGTGGGGGCCAGATTGGAAGGGATTGACCAGTGAGTGGGTGGTGAGGAAGTGGAGGTGGCCAGCATAGAGGACTCTTTCAAGAGCACTAGGGAGTGACGGGAAGCAGAGTGATATAATGGTAGCCTGAGGATGAAGCTGCTTGAGAGAGGTTCTTTTTTAAATTAAAGGCTAGCCAGGCTGGATTTAGTCGAGGGCAACAGGGAGTGAGCTTGCCGACTTGAAGGACCACAAGTGAAGCACCGATCCCGGGAAGATACAGGGGAGTGGAGGATCCTGTGGAGAATGCGGAGGCACTTATTCCTCTGGGAGAGGATGAGGTGGAAGTGGGATCGGTGAAGTTACATCAAATTCTGAGGTGGAGGTGGTCATAAAGGATGAAGGGGGTGCATTTTGAATGACCTTGACCTTCTCACTGAAGGAGCAGGCCATTTCCCTGAGAAGGCTGGGTGGACTGAAGAAAAGGCTAGATGAACACGAGAACTGAGGATTTACATAGTTCCTTGGTTTTAAGGTAAAACTCGAAGCCTCGCCTCTGAGTGCCCTGCCAAATTCAAATGTCAATAAAGATGCATCTAAAACTTGATGTCTTTAGTGAATGTGGAGGTGCTTCTTTTTCTTGACAAGCCGTTATAAAAACATGGGCATCTTTCAGTTGAAGAGGTATTAGAACGTAGTAGTTGCCTGGTGATTCCCAGGGTCTCCTGGGGGAGCCACTATGATCATGGCATTTACTTGAGTGACAGTCCATAGCCTGGGAATCTGCATGGCGAAGAAAGGGTGGCTGGGGATTGGAGAGAGGAGCAAATATGAGTTATCAGTGCTGCGCTGGGGGTGATGGGAGGATTTTCCTCCCTTTTCTCTCACTGGAGAAAAAAGTCTGCTCTCTGAGGAATGGCCTATAGTACCTGGGAGTACTTTTTGTGTTATAATTCCTTAAATATTAGCGTTGTCCAGAGGTAAAGAGAAACAAGCTTCTCTTTCTTTTCCAGATCTAACAAAGTCCAATGTTAATGTCACTGTTCCCTGCCCCCCACATCAATTGTGTTTTGAGCTCCAGTGGCCTCTCTCAGCTCTGTCCCTGTTATAGACCATACATTTTGGTTATTTAATAATTTGCTGCTAGTTTCCTAACCAAATTAAGAAAGATATTACAGATGTCCTATGTTGTCTCTTTTGCAAAGTAATTGTAGTCCATATGCGATATTATGGCATCTATTATTATTTAATAAGTATTCTAGTTAGTATTCTATTTTAGGGTATTATTAAATGAAGATAAAAAGTGGTTTACAGGTACAAAATGAAGGATATTACTGTGTTGTTTGTTGATTACATATATCACAAAAATTATAATAAGGCTTTTGAGAGAGAGACTAAGAAATTTAACCTATGTCTCTAAACCCCACTCGATAGTGTCACATAGTTGATGCAGTCATCGTAAGGTGTTACAGAAGACAAAGAGGATAGATGAACCTGTAGCAAAAAAGACAAGCAAACCACATGTCATTATAAATCAGACTTTTGTGTATTCAGACATCTGGTATAATTACCATGCTTTGAAAATTCTATATTACCCAATTTATACAATACAAATGACATATAAATAAGTGCTATTTGTTTGAAGAACTGTTTTTCGAATATTCCAAAGGATTTAACCCAATAAAGTTTCTCATTCTCATGAACATACCATACTATTTGCAGAAAAGAGTTCTACCATTGGAACAATGGTAACTGAAATTTATAATGACTATCTCAAGGGACTGGGAAGCATTGGAAGATTTTCTAAATTGTCAAAGATTCGGAAATGTTCAACAGAACTTGTTGTCTGTTGTATTTTCATTTGACTTTGATAAAGCAGACACTCTGAAGTTTGGTTATTAAAACATACCAGTCTGAGTCAGTACAGGCTAGGATCTCCTACAGTAACAAATTAGACCAACACTTCAATGGCTTAAAACAGCAAAGGCATATTTCAATTACCTAAGCATACGTTTCTGTTGTAGATTGGCAGGATGTTCTTCATAGTCCTTTAGAATTCAGAGATGGTCTTCATAATCCTTCATAGCTTAGGATGACTGAAGGGCCACTATTTCTGGTATTGAGAGTCACCTTGCTACAAGGGAGTGGGAGGGGAATCTTTAGAGGGTCTTGCACCAAGAGTTAGATACTCACATCTGGGTGATGTGTCACTTCCATTCATTACTCAATGGGCAGAACTTGTCATATGGCCCCACTCCACCACAAGAGGGCCAGAAGTACAGTCCCACTATGTGACCAGAAGTCAGCTGAAAATATTTGAGAGCACCACTTTGCCAACCATTATCATTCTTTGAAAATTAAAAATAAAGCATCGGCTTACTACACTTACACAGTATAGAATATCCAAACCAATATGTTACATTTCTATAAATTATATGTATAATTATAAAAAAGAACAGGTGAGTCTGCAAAGTCTTCATAAAAGAAATATACCATACAAATGTCATGGTGTATACCTGTATGTATGTATGTATGCAATTCTGTCCCAAAGTCTGACATGAACCAAAATTGTTTTCCTACTTTATATATTTTTCCTACTTTTGGTTAATCTATAGATAATGTCTAGCATACTTACTGGGCCTTAGACTTAATTTTATACTATGTATAACAGTAACTACTAAAGAACAGTTCCAAATAGTTTTGCAAAACTACAGTACTAATCAGGTCTAAATCTACTTTCTTATTTTGGACATGATTTTCTCATATGTATAGGTAGAAATGGGAGAATTACTTTTGTCAAGTTAGTTATTCTTTGTAATCACAAATAAACATTTATTTAAATACTTTTTTATTCTTTAAAAGCACCACATTATTCTCTGGTATATATTATTTTACTATTTTCAATATTATTTATTTACCTCTTTCTGTTTTATCCTTCAAATAAGCACAAATTTAAGATCTACCCTTAGATAAAACCCCCTGGTTCCTAAGGAAACATCTAGTTTACTGATGACCCATCACAGTTGTCTATTTTCAAGTCTTTATTATTATGTTTAAGAACATAAAAGGCCTTCAAAAGGAATTCCTGGGGAAGGTGTGGGGAGTCAGAGAATAGTAGAAGGCAAAGATCTTGTATGTCTTACTAGTATTGAGCCAGATTTTTCTACAACATCGTTAAGGCCCCGGTTAACCATAATAGAAATAATGATGCATATATTTGGGTGTAATTCCAAGGACCATCCCAGCCTATTTGCTCGCATAAAATAATTTGTCACTTTACTTACTCTTGCTTTCACACTTTTTCAGAAATAGTTTTTTTTTGTTTTGTTTTGTCTGTCACATTTGCAATGCTGAATAAATCTTTTTCTGTGATAGCAAATATATATGACAAAACTGAATGGCTCCTCTCCCCTCTCCCCTTTTTTCTATTTGTCTGACAGCGCTTCCCAACAGAGGACCATCTGATGATTCATAGGCACAAGCATGAAATGACTTTGAAGTTTCCCTCAATAAAAACAGACAATATGTTATCAGGTAAGGAGCCATCAGACAACAAGCCTTTGGGTGATTAGCCACCAATACTTGTTCTACTGCTTATGACAGGATGATTTCCACTAGCAAATTCCGTGCCTTGAAAATATACATTTCTAAGGTATAAAAGAGACTTAAAGGAATGGTAAGCAGAAATGTGATCAGCTATCGTAGTGTTTGCTCTAATAATGAGAGAGTTGTGACTTCTCATTTTCTGGCATGTAAATAATGGTGACTCTGAAACGAGGCTGCGTATAACTGTTTTTAAAAGCACAGACCTGTAATCAGGCAACAAATATTAATTGAGCGTCTGTAATGCACACTGCACTGTTCTGCAGTGCAAGGTGCAAAACTGGTATGACTCCTATACTCAAGGACATCACAATTGGTGTGTGTGTGAAAACTGAACTGACGTAGAGGACTGTCTGTGGTATACAGATGGTCCCCAACTTATGGTGGCTCAACGTATGATTTTTTTTGACTTTGTGATGGTACAAAAGAGATACTCATTCAGTAGAAAGCAAACTTTGTATTTTGAATCTTTTCCCAAGCTAGCAATGCAAATGCAATAGCCCCTCGTGCTACTGGGCAGGGGCAGTGAGCAGCAGAAACTGGTCAGCCACGCAAGCACGAGAGCCGACGGCTGACACTCTAGGCTAGAGTGTACTGTGCTGTCAGTGATTTTTGGGTATTTTGTGTTTTCGTATCCTATCATGTCTACAAAATACTCCCTTGTGTCTCCTGCTTCTGGTGAGAAGAAGGCAATGACTCTTGAGCTCAACCTCGAGATAATTGCCCAGCTGAAGACCAAGTGCTCTGAGCACATTTAAGGCAGGCTGGACCAAGCTGTCATGTTCAGCAAGTTAGGTGTGTTAAATGCTTTTCTGACTTAGGATATTTTCAAGGTATGATGGACCGATCTGGACATAGCCCTATTGTAAGTAAAGGAGCATCTGTATATCAAATGAGCATTGCAAGGGAAAACAGTATGTGACTTTCGTAGAAGGAGCTCCCTTTTTGGGCTGAGGTGGTCAGTAAGGTTTCCTTAAGAAACAGTAACCCCCCGCCCCCCATAAGTGGGAGATTAAAAGAGATAATGCATGGAAACATAGCAAGTGCTCAGCAAATGTGAGCACAACTAAAAAGGAATGATTAATCCATCAATTAATTGCCATTCCTTTCCAGTTAGATAGGTAGTATGGTAAATGAAAAAGAGTTCAAGACCAGGAGTGAGGAAACTTGAACTCTCTCTAGCCTGGGCCCTGCCGCCACCAGCGATCTTACCTTGAGCAAGTTAATGAACCCCTCTGGGCCTTGGTTTCTTTTTTCATAAAAATGGGAATGATTTTATCCACTAAGTCTATTTCATAGGCTTATTGTGAAGATTCAATGAAAGAACGTGAATTAAAGTGGTTCATAAATCATAGCAGGGTAATCGAAGCATTTCCTGTTACTCTTCGGAGGCTAGAAATATTTTGCCTGAGCCACTGCCTCCTTGGTATTGTGAAAGAGACAAGACCCTCGTGAACGTGTTATAATGACGTCAGAAGAGAAACTGGCCACCCTGGCAGGCCTGGGTATTCTAATGTAGCATTTCCATGGTATTTACATTTCACAACTCTTTTATTATCCCTGTTATTAGTAAATCATCTAAGAGTTTGTCAGATTAGTTTTACAACCCACATTTCACTGGGAGAGGAGGAGGACACAGGGAGTGGTGCAGCTTCCTCAAGCTCACCAATCAGGGCAAAGACGAGGACCTCGATCCTGCAGTCCTGACCCACTAACTTGCATTGGCCACTGCACTGTCAGGCGCTCCAAGTTTATAAACAAAATCAAAATCTTCTGGTGACAGAGCTGTCTACACAGCTCCACAGGCCCACCGGTGACTTGCTAATAGTGCACGTGCACTACTGTGGTTCGGAAGACTGTCCAAGGCAAAGGCATCCTCTTCCCTCCCCTCCACCACCACACCACCGACCACTGCGCTCTCAGCCTGCGTGCATTTACTGAACTAGCTGGCCCTTCCGAAATCGTTTCATCTGAAGTCTAGAAACAGAAACGTGGAAACTCATTTGTAAGAATTATAAAAGCCTACAAGGGTTAAGATGGATGGTCCGTTCTGTTGTTTTTATCATTTATTATTTCCTGTAGTGTCACCTGAATTGAAGAGTGAACTTAGGATGCAGGTAGCAAGGCTGCAGACTTTGAAGTCCCCAGCATTGAAATTCATAAGTTCTTCCTTTACTTTTCCCAAATGGGGTCCCTAAAGTAGACTTCATGGTGGCAGAGGCGTGGGAGGTGACTATTAGGGAATGGTAATTACGTGGAGATATTGCTAATACAATGGTAAGTACTGGCGTAGTATCTTATAGGCATGTTGCTGGTAAGCCCCACTAGAAGTCCCCTCTGAAGGTCTGGAAAACAGTAGTTATAGATGCGCGAACATTAAAATATAATGCCTATCAGCAGGTTTTTGATGACGTTCTTGCAGCTTTTCAGTTGTTCTTATCAGACCCTTGTTAGTGTGAGCCAATAGTTGGCAGTGCCAGGAGGAAGAATATTGGGAGAAAAGCCACTCTAATTTTTATTATGTCAAACTTCAAATAAGAAAATGAAGGGAGAAATAAATGAGGAAACATACCATGAATAATATATTGGCCTATTTTCTTCTGCTCTCTCGTGTTTTATGTTGAAGCTGGTATGAGGCCATTTCATATTCTCAATAAAATTAAGTGCTAAATTTCCAAACTTGCCACCTGCTCCGCGTGCTTGTGGTCTGGTAGAATATTCTGCTGGATGGAAAGAGCGGCGTCAGTCCAACCCTGTTACTCTGCACTTCGAGAACTGAGGTCGACTACAAGCCCTATGCCGACGGTGTCTGCCACAAAGAATTGTCGTAGGCTGTCTGTCGGATACTCTTGCTTTGCTGTGTAGTTTTTTTCTAAGAAAGACTTCAATATGTATTTATCTCAAATCTCATTTAAGTTTTAGCACATTAGAGCGTGTTTACAAATATGACTGAATTTTTTACTTGTCTCTATCTTGATTTATTTAGATTTGAATTTATCAAAAGCTTTAGAGTCTACTCTTATTAAAAATCGGTTAGTAAAGTTTTATTTCTTAAGATACTTAAAGCCTATGTGGTGGCCTATCATGAAGATGAATAATCTTATACAGTTTGAAATATACTAATAAGAATAGTATAAACCAAATCTTAAATCAGTGAGCATCACCACGGCAAAAATTTTCAAGTCCCTCTGGGGCTCTTTTTTTTAAAGCAGTATTTAATTACACATAATTTTATTCCAAATAAACTTTATATTAAGAAGATAAAGCATTGTAGGCATGTATGCTTGTTACTGATTTCAGGATGCCTAGTTGACTTGTATTTTGGAAAGATTACTTCATCTTTTATTAATCACAAACATTAAATGTAAGGGGGTTTTTAGGACACCATAGATATACTCTTCAAGGATCAATGTCCAAAAAGCTGTAATATCTGAAATAATTTTATAGCTTTGACATAAAGTCCACTTTATGTAGGCCAGGTAAAATTTTCTACTCAAAATGACCTTTAACGTGCCACAAGTCAGGGTAGGAAAGGTGATAGTCACGTGCAGGGTCCAGCACAAACAACACCCCTTTTTATTACAAAATCTTCTTTACAAAATCATAAGCATGCAATTCTGTAACATAAGAACATCACACTCAAGCACACCACAAGGCATTTTAGGTGAAATGTTCAAATTGATGTCCATCTCGTGCGAGATGTTCACGTACCCAACCAACTGCACTCAAGCAGGTGTTACTTCTGCCGGACCCTGTATTTTGATACGATGAGCCTGCTCTTATGGAGAGACAGTAAACACGAAGACTCCCATTCTAAAGGGACGGCCCCATCAGGACACGAGTGAGGGGGTGGTTTTGGATCCTGAGGGCTAAAACTTATAGCCTTTCCCACCGTGGTCCTTTCATTCTTATTTGACCCATGTGGTCCATTTCCCGAGTCCTGATATTATAATGGATATGAGTTACTTTCAGCTGTTCTTGATCTTATACGAGATAATTTCACAGTGAGAGAAGTTGTGATATCAAAGATTTTTAGATGCCAAATTTAAAATGGGAATCCACTGAGGACGATATACTTCCACACACAGGTTGCAAAATTGCCAGCTACTATGGGATGTAAGGTCTGGTTTAGTTTGGAAATATCAAATTTCAGTATTAAAGGTAAAGAGGATGATGTTTGGGTTTATTCTCATGGCATTATGGTTAGGCACCCAGGAATTCCCAAACCTCGCTCTGTCAGAAATCCCCATCCCTGCTTATTTACAACGTCTCCAGTTTCTGTACAGGTAATCAATGGATGATTTTATTCATAGCTGAACAAGCAAATAATATTCCAAGTGAGAAGCCTGTGTGCATGTGTCTATGACGTGAGGTGGCAGAATATGGTGGGAATATTGATTTAGAAGAGGATGAATTTTGCTTCATGGTGAGATTACTAGGTATTTAAAGGCACGGACCCGCGTGTCTCTTTCTTAGACTTCCCTCCGGAGGTATTGATTGGGTTTCACCTTTTAAGGAAAGGTGAAAGTTCAACACTTTTGAACTTATTCATTCATTCGAAAAACTCTGAGTGCTTACAAGGATCCCGTTGTGTGAGGTGCCAGAAATGCGGCAATGAACAAGACAGATGAGGCCCCTATCCTGTGGAGCCTACTATACGCTGTCGGAAGTGGGGAGAATGAAGAACAATAGACAACCCCCGCCCCAGATAAACAAGAAGATATTCATTAGTGACAAGTGCCGTGATAAAGATAAAACATGACAGCAGAACACAAGGGGCAAGCAGGCTGCCTAAGGGAGCTTGGGAAAGGCCTTTCGGCATGGGTGACATTTCAGCCAAGACCTGATGTTCAGCACTGTGGGCTCAGATATGTTTTCTCCTTGACTTCTGAATATGGGGGGACCGAAGTGGTGAAACCACAAAGCCAGAAGGGATCTTGAGCTGAAACATTGGAAGAGAGGCATCCTCCTTATCACTATCTGATGCAGAGCATCTAACGGAAATGACAATATAGTCCCTCAGAACCCAGTGTTGTTCCTGGGTTAGGTCTGAAATTAGGACTTATCTCTAGTTCCAGGATGGAAACCCAGTTCTTACCAAGGAGAAAGCTAGAATGTTGGTCACTGAAGTAGAACACTGGTTTCCAGGGAACTAATCATGACCACCCAGGCCAAGTCAGAGCTCGAATCATTGCTCCTGGAACTTAGTTACAAGCCCTACTTCTTCATCCATGGGCATTTTGAGGGGGAGGCCAAAGGGGAGGTAATATACCTTGCTCCAAATTCTTTTTGGAACGAACCGTGATATTAAGAGCCTGATTGAATACGTAAATAAATCTCTCTCTCTCTCTCTCTCTCTCTCTCTCTCTCTCTCTCTCTCACACACACACACACACACACACACACACACACACGGCCCATATTTACCTCCTCTTCCTTTGATAGTGAAAGTACACAGAGACTTCCCACTATGTAAATTAACCTGATCTTTATGGAACAGAGGGTGGTGGACATGGTTTTCACCAGAGGGCAGCATGCTAATAACAATAGCTTCCATTTATTGCCTTTTCTTATGCCTGTAATTGTGCCTCTTCCTTTACATGTATTAGATCATTTAACTCTGGCCACCTTTTTCATATGAG
>PVJD01019473.1:0-11647 GCA_004026545.1 Mormoops blainvillei
AACAGTAATAGCCAACCTACATTTAGAACTGGTGACCTGGACAAAGAAACACCTTTGTTGGTTTTATACACTTTGCCCTTCCCACCCCCAGTCCAGTTAGAATAGTCTTCCCCTTTAATGACTGAATCTGCTTTTTTGAAGTCAAGAGAACCCAATTAAAATAGTAAGTTACTCTCTTTTTCTCCTGGGTATGAAAAAGTAGACTATTGTAATGAGATATCAACCGCACATCTGTTATAATGGCTATTATCAAAGAGATAAGAAACAAGTATTGATGATGATGTAGAGAAAAGGAAGCCTGAGTACTGTTGGTAGGAATACAAATTGGTGCAGCCACTGTGCAAAACAGTATGGAGGGTCCTCAAAAAATAAAAACAGAATTACCATATGATCCAGTTATTCAATTCTAGGTTTGTATCCAAAAAAAGCAAAAAACACTAATTTGAAAAGATATGTACACCCTCATGTTTATTGCAGCATTATTTAAAATAGCCAAGCATGAAAATGACCTATGAGTACATTGATTGGTGAATGGATAAAGAAAATAACATATATATTATATTAAGTAATATGGTCCATTATATATTATATTTTATCAGGTAAATATATAATGAAATATAATTCAGTCATATAAAAAGAAGGATATCCTGTCATTTGCAACAAGATGGATGGACCTTGAGGGTTTTACACTGAGTGGAATAAGTCAGATTAAGACAAATACCATTTGATCACACTTTTATGGGAAATCTTAAAAAGAAAAGCTTATAGATAGAGAACTTAGTGGTGGTTGTCAGAGGCAAGGTTGGAGTGGGGGGTGAGCAAATTGGGTAAAGGGGGTCAAAAAAGTACAAACTAACAATTATAAAATAATAAATCCTGGGGATGTAAAGCACAGTATGGAGACCACCATTAATAATACTGTATTTGTATGTTTGAAAATTGCTAAGATTGTAAAAGGTCTACTCACAAGGGAAAGAAAATTTGTAAAATTATGTGATAATACGTGTTAACTAGACTTATTGTGGTGATCCTTTCATAATATATATATACAAATTGAATTATAATATTGTATACCTGAAGCTAATATAGTGTTACATGTCAATTATATCTCAATTTAGAAAAGAAACAGAGAAAGGGGAAAAATGTATTCTCTAGAAGTTTGTCTCTTCAGGTGTTACTACCTATTTTTTCCTTTAAATTTAGTATACATATTTTAAGAATTTAAATCTTGTGATCTCACTCTGTTTTCATATAGATGACTTAATCCTGTTTGGACCTCCTCATTGGAGTATGCATGAGGTTTCTATATTCAGATTTTAAATTTATTTTAATTGCATCCTTTATATATAATTTAATATATATTTAAAATATAAATATGACATACTAAATATATAAATATTTATTTATATTGTAATATATAAATAAATATTATATAAACAATATTTAAATATTTATATATCTAAATATAATATTTATATAAACATATATTTAATTAAATAAATATATTTATTTATATAAAATATATTTAATATTTGTTTAAATTTATATATATATAAAATTTAGACAAACATTTATCATTCTCTGATGTATAAATGGTAGAAAGAATTCTTAGTCTCTTCCCTTAAGTTGCATATAATTTAAGGAGACTAAAAAAATAAATAATTATAATAAAACAAAGGTGATGTCAGAGATAAGCACACAGTATAGTGCATAACAGGTGCATTTAGGATAGGTATCAGCCCCAAATTTGGGGATTAGGGCCCAGGAAAATATTTCTGGAGAAGATAACATCTAAAGTGCATTTTAAAGATGAGGAGACAGCCAGCTAAGGAAAAAGAACATCCTAGATATGAGAACAGATTTGAAAAAAAAAAATTACTGAGAAATGTAGTCTTACAGCTGTGGTTTTCAAGCATTTTTATTTAAATTATAGCCCACTTGAGTGGAACCCAAGACCTACAGCCTTCTGAAGACAATTATTTCCACTTGCTAGTGAAAAAGTGATTCAAAAAATTAAAGTGACATGAGAAAGGAATTTAAGTAAACTTTTGACATTTACATATATAAATTACTCTCATCAATAAAAGTATTGAGAGAAATCAAGATGGCAAAGAAGTGAATGGAAGTCACACTCACCTCCTCCCAGGACCAATCTGGAATTATAACTAAATTGTAGAGAAATCACCTGGAAGAAACAACTGAACGACAGCGAGAGAGAAGCCTTATAACCTCTGACATATAGAAGAATCAGTTTCAGCACAAACTGACTGGTAAGGGGTGCAGCGGACATGCAAGAAGACTGGCTGAGCACCCTCAGGCGCAAGTGCCAGAGGAATATTTAAGCGGCCAGTGGAATCCCCCTGAGAAGGTGAGGTCTAAACCATAAGCGGGGATCCCCAGTCCACAGCACCAAAACCCAAATAGTACACAGAAAGCAGCCAGCTGTGAAAAGCGGCAGACTTGCTCTCTGCCAGAGATGGGTGGCTGAGGCTGAAAGAGCCATTTAAAGGGCAACACATAAATTTTCATTTGCAGCCACTTACCCTGGTCTCCGGCAAACGTGAGCAGAGTGGGCTAAAGACACCTGAGGAGATTCAGGGATGGAGGCTTTGGGGAGAGAATTGAGAAAGTAGCCACTGGGATCCCAGTGCTGAGTCATCCCTCATGCGGCAGCAGCCATCTTGCTCAGGCAGACCACTCCCCTGAGCAACAGAAGCCTGAGAAGAAACACTAGGCTCGCCCCCAGGAGGTACTCTGTCCTCACTCTGTGGTACTTAAGCCTCACTGCTGAGTGCAGAGTGGCAGCCACGGGCAGTAGACCCCTGCAAAGAGGGGGCAGAGTGGACTAGAGACACTTGAGGAGAGACTGGGGACAGAGACTCTGGGGAGAGAACTGAGAGAGTAGCCTCCAGGATCCAGGTGCTGAGTCATCCCCAATAAGGCGGAAGCCATCAAGCTCACACAGACCACTCTCTTTCAAGCAGCAGCAGCCTGAGGGGAAACATTATCCCCAACCCCAAGAGGGATTCTGCCCTACCCTAGGGTGCTTAAGCCTGAGTGCTGAGCTCAGAGTGACTAGATTAACAACTGAAGGAGACAACCACAGACTGTAGATCCCTGGAAGTCTCAAAAGGCTACCTAAGGTCAGATGGGGTCAACATCTGACATCACCAGAGGTGGATCCAGAAAGAAAAAATAGTGGTAAATACTAGAGACTATAGAGACGAAATCCACTGTGGTATTTTCCATGAATTACAATATTTTCTTTTCTACATAGCTTTTTAACATTCACTTCTTGTCCATCAAGTTTGTGCATATTAAGTCACTTGATTTTATACTATAGTTTATTTCTCTCCTTTCTTATAATAGTCTTAATCTCTTTACAGCCTTATTAATACTGGTTCATTTGCTCTTGATAGAGGGATTGCAGGTGGGAGTTATTTTTGCAGTCTTGGGTTTGTTTCCTGGGCTTTGTGCTTTTGTTCTGGCAGCACCTGCACAAAAACACACAGGACGTGATGGGCATAGTGACCCTCAGTCAATCAGCTGGAGGGAAACCCACCAAAGAATGACCAAACATCAATCAAAATCCGACTACTACCAGAGAGCCAACATAAATGACATAAAAGCCATCCCAACAGCATCAAGTTTAGGAGATCAAGGAGACTGCACCACTGAATCTCACAGGTCTCCTAAAATAGAATTTCACACCACAAAGTCCAAGAGTCAAAACAGATGAACTGAAGGAACAGGGGCAAAAGAGAAGAGTCTCAAAAATAATGGGAAGACAAAGAAACAATGCCCAATCCAAAGGAAAGGGTGAATCCTCAGAAAGAGTGCTAAAAGAAATAGAGGAAAGTAACTATCAGATATTGAGTTGAAAACAATGGTTATGAGGAAGCTCAATGAGCTCACTGAAAATTACCAGAAACTACAGGGAAACTATGAGGAACTTGCTGCAAATGATATCATCATGAAAAAGGACATAGAAACTATCAACAAGAGACAAGGGGAAATGAGAATACTATTTCTGAATAGAAGAACTCAGTAGAAGGAATCAAAAGCAGACTAGATGAAGAAGAGAATCAAATTGGTGAGCTGGAGGACACGGTAGGAAAAAAGATTCACACAAAGAGCAATAAAATGAAAAAAGACTCAAAAGAATGAAGAGGGTTAGGGGAAATGCAGGACAACATGAAATGTAATAATATCCATATAATAGGGATACCAGAAGGAGAAGAAGAGGAGCAAGGAATAGAAAACCTGTTTGAAAATGTAATGATAGAAAACTTCCCTAATTTGAAGAGAGGAAAAGTCATACAAGCCCAGGAAGTACAGAGGGACCCAATCCAGAGGAACCCAAAGAGACTCACTCCAAGACACATCATAATTAAAATGGCAAACATCAAAGACAAACAATGAATCTTTAAGGCAGCAAGGGAGAAACAGGAAGTAACATAAGAGGAAGCACTAATAAAGCTATCCACTGACTTCTCAACAGAAACACTACAAATCAGAAGGGAATGATAAGAAATGTTCCAAGTAATGAGAAGCAAAGGCCTACAACCATGACCACTCTACCCAGCAAGGCTCTCAATTAAAATGAAAGGTGAAATAAGGAGTTTCCCAGACAAAAGAAGGCTAAAAGAATACACCTCCACCAAACCAGCATTGCAAGATATGCTAAAAGGACTGCTTTAAGAAGGTGAAGAAAAAGAGTGAGAGAGAGAAGAACACAGGTACAAGGGGGAAAAAATGAATAAGGACCTATCAATAATAACCTTAAATGTAAATGGATTAAATGCTCCAATCAAAACACATAGGGTAGCTGAATGGATAAGAAAACAGGACCTGCACATATGCTGCCTACAAGAGACCCACCTTGGAACAAAAGATGTACACAGACTGAAAGTAAAGGGTTGGAAAAAAATATTCCAAGCAAATGGATAGGATAAAAAAAGCCTGGGTAGCAAAACTTGTATCAGACAAAATAGACTTTAAAACAAAGGCCATAAAAAGAGACACAGAAAGTCAATTCATAATACCCAAAGGAAGAATCCATCAAGACGACATAATCAATGTAAACCTATATGCACCCAACATACGAGCACCCAAATATATACGAAAAATCCTGGAGGACTTCAAAAAAGATATAGATAGCAACATACTAATAGTAGAGGATTTAACACCCCACCATCAACAATGGATAGATCTACCAAACAAACGATCAACAAGTATATTGTCGAATTGAAAGATGCATTAGATCAAATGGACTTAACTGATATATATAGAACCTTTCATCCCAAAGAAGTAAAATACACAATCTTTTCCAATGCACATGGAACATTTTCAAAGATAGACCACATGATAGGATGCAAAACAAGCCTCAACAAATTTCAGAAAATTTGAAATCATATCAAGCATTTTCTAGACCACAAGGGCTTAAAACTAGAAACCAACCTCAAGGAAAAAATTCAAAAATATTCAAACTGATGACGACTGAATAGCATGCTATTAAATAAGGAATGGGTCATTAATGAGGTCAAAGAAGAAATCAAAAAGTTTCAGGAAACAACTGAAAATGAACATACAACAGTCTGAAACATATGGGGAAGTTCATAGCAATACAGGCCTACCTAAAAAGATAGAAACTTTCAAATACACAACATAACCCTATGTCTATAAGAACTAGAGAAACAACAACAAACAAAGCCCAGAGAGACTGTAAAGAGGGCAATAATCAAGATCAGATCAGAACTGAATGACATAGAAACTAAAAGAACAATTCAAAGGGTCAGTAAATCCAGGAGCTGGTTCTTTGAAAAGATAAACAAAATCGACAAGCCTTTAAGCAGACTCACCCAAAAAAAAAAAAAAAAGTGAGAAGACCCAAATAAATAAAATCAGAAATGAAAGAGGAAATTACAACTGATACCACAGAAATACAAAAGACTGTAAGAAATCACTATGAACAACTCTATGCCAAGAAATTTGAAAACCTGGCTGAAATGGACAAATTTCTACAAAAACATAATCTTCCAAAACTGAATGAAGAAGAAGTAGAAAGCCTGAACAGGCCAATAACAGCCAGTGAAATTGAAGCAGTAATCAAATAACTCCCAGCACACAAAAGCCCTGGACCAGATGGTCTCACAGGAGAATTTTACAAACATTTAAGGAAGAACAAACCCCTGTCCTTCTCTGACTATTCCAAAAAACCCAAGAAGAAGGAGGACTCCCAAATTCTTTTTTTGAGGCAGCATGATCATTATCCCAAAACCAGATAAAGACACAAAAAAGAAAGAAAATTATAGACCAATATCACTGATGAACATAGACGCTAAAATCCTCAACAAAATATTGGCAAACCCCATCCAGCAATACATTAAAAAGATCATACACCATGATAAAATGAGATTCATCCCAAGAATGCAAAGATGATATAATACTTGCAACTCAATAAACATAATATATCATATAAACAAAAACAAACAAACAAAAATCACATGATCATATCAATAGATGCAGAAAAGCATTTGAAAAAGTGCAGCACCGGTTTATGATAAAACACTCAGCAAAGTCAGAATAAAGGGGGACCAGTTCCACATAAGAAAGGCTATATATGGAAAACCTACAGCCAACATCATACTCAAAGGGCATAAACTAAAAGCTTTCCCACTGAGATTGGTAACAAGACAAGGATGTCCACTTTCACTACTTCTATTCAACACAGTATTGGAAGTCCTAGCCACAGCCATCAGATAAGAAAAAGAAATAAAAGACATCCAAATTGGAAAGGAGGAATTAAAACCGTCATTGTTTGCAGATGACATGATAGCGTATATAGAAAACCCTATAGACTCCACCAAAAAACTACTTGACCCAATAAGTGTATTTGGCAAAAGAGCAGGATACAAAGTCAATATTCAGAAATCAAAGGCATTATTGTACAACAATGATGAAATATCAGAATCAGAAATCAGGGAAACAATCCCATTTACTATAGCAACAAGGAAAATAAAGTACCTAGGAATAAACTTAACCAAGGAGGTGAAAGACCTGTACTCAGAAAACTACACAACACTGGAGAAAGAAATTAAGGAAGACACAAATAAATGGAAGCATATATCATGGTCATGGACTGGAAGAATTAACATCATCAAAATGTCCATACTACCCAAAGCAATTTATAGATTCAATGTAATCCTTATTAAAATACCAATGACATATTTCACATATATAGAATAAATATTTCAATAATGTATATGGAATCATAAATGACCCTGAATAGCTGCAGTAATTTTGAGAAGAAAAACAAAGTAGTAGAGATTACAATCAAACTGTATTCAAACTGACATCAAGCTATATTATAAGGCCACTATATTCAAAACAGTATGGTACTGGTATAAGAACAGACACATAGATCAATGAAACAGAATACAGAGCCCAGAAATAAACCCATGTCTCTATGGTCAATTAATATTCCACAAAGGGGCCAGAAACATACAATGGAATAAAAATAGCCTCTTCAACAAATGGTGTTGGGAGATCTGGACAGCTACATGCAAAAAAAAAAAAGTGAAATTCAATCACCAACTTACTCCACACACAAAAATAAACTCAAGATGGATAAAAGTCTTAAATATAAGTGATGATGCCATAAAATTCCTAGAGGAGAACATAGGCAGGAAAATTGCAGATATTCCATGCAGCAGTATTTCACTGATATGTCTCCTAGAGCAAGGGACATAAAGAAAAGAATAAACAAATAGTACTTCATCAAAATAAGAAGCGTTTGCACAGCTGAAGAAAACATCACCAAAATGAAAAGGGATCCAACAGTATGGGAAAATATATTTGCCAATGATCCTCAGACAAGGGTTTGATCTCCAAAATATATAAAGAACTCACACAACTCCACTCCAGGAAGACAAACAATCCAATTACAAAATGGTCAAAGCACCTGAACACACACTTCTCCAAGGAGGACATACAAAGGACCCAGAGACATGTGAAAGGATGCTCAACATCACTAGCCATCAGAAAGATGTAAATTAAAACCACAATGAGATACCACACACCAGTCAGAATGGCCATCATAAACAAATCAACAAACAGCAAGTGCTGACGAGGATGTGGAGAAAAGGGAACCCTAGTACACTATTGGTGGGAATGCAAACTGGTGCAGCCACTGTGGAAAACATTTTGGAATGTCTTCAAAAAACTAAAAATGGAACTGCCTTTTGACCTGGTAATTCCACTGCTTGGATTACAGCCTAAGAATCCAGAAACACCAATTCAAAAGAACCTATACACCCCAATGTTCAGGGCAGCATAATTTACAATAGCCAAGAACTAGAAGCAACCTAAGTGCCCAACAGTAAGTGAGTGGATCAAAAAACTATGATATATTTACACAATGGAGTACCACACAGCAGAAAGAAAGAAAGAGCTACTACCCTTTGTGGCAGCATGGATGGAACTGGAGAGCATTATGTTAAGTGAAATAAGCCAGGTGGTGAAAGAGATACCATATGATCTCACCTATAAGTGGAACTTAATCAACAAAACAAACAAACAAGAAAAATATAACCAGGAACATTGAAATAAAAAACAAGCTGACAGTAACCAGAGGGGAAGAGGGAAGGGAATTATGGAGGAAAACAAGGGTAAGGGTCATCCAGGAACATTCATAAAGGACCCATCAACAAAGCCAAATCAGGGAAGGATTGAGGGTAGGAGGTTGGGGTGGGTGGGGCTGGGGAATGTGGTGGCAAGAAAATGTTGACAAAAAAACCCTGAACAAAACAAAAAAGAATACATGGGGAGGTTAAGAATAGTATAGGAAATGGAGAAGCCAAGGAACTGATGTGTACAACCCATGGACATGAACTAAGGGGAGGGAGGTGCAAGGTGGAGAGGATAAAGGAGAGGAAAAAATGGGACAACTGTAGCATAATCAATAAAGTATACCAAAAAATAAAAATAAAAAAATGAAAGTATTGATAGCTATGTAATTATATATTTAAATAATAATCTATAGGGTTATTTCATATTAACCCTGTAAATCATTGTACTTACTTTAGCAATATAATGCCCTTTAGATTTATAATTTGGCTTTTTTTATAGGTAACATATGCATATGATTAAAAAGGAAAAAGAATATATAATAAAATTTAATTTTTACTCCCTGTTTCACAAAGTTTTTACAGAGGATACAAGTATTAATAGTTTTTATTGTGTCCTCTCAAGGATATTATATACATTCACAAACACATATATTTCCACACACACACATAATATGTGAACTATCCTGTCCCTGATTTAAGAACATATCTTGGAGAGTTTTCCAGACTACTGCAATGTATTTTTCTCTTTTTAACTTTATATTTTTAACTTTTTATTTTGAACTAATTTTAGACCCAGAAAAGTTGCAAAAATATGTTTTCTTATATCTCTCACTATGCTTCCTTGATGTTAACATTTTACATAACTATAGTATAATCATCAAGAATAGGAAATGAACATTGGTACAATATTATCACTTAAACCTCAGACATTATTCTAATTTCAGCAAATTTTCAACTAATGTCCTTTCTTTGTCCCATGAGCCTATCCAGGTTTCACATTACATTTAGCTGTTATTTACCCTTGGTCTTCCAGTCTGTAAGAGTTCTTCAGTCTTTCCTTGTCTTTCATGACCTTGATACTTGAGCAGTACCAATCAGTTATTTTGTAGACTTCCCCTTAATATAGTTTTAGCTAATGGTTTCTCATAATTAGAATGACATTATGCATTTCTGGCATGAATGCCGCAAAAACTGATGCCCCTAGGGACACTTTGGGAAGTGGTTGATTCCAAGGCTAGTACAGAGAAAATACAAGGCAAAGTTGGACTATTTGGTGGTATAGAAAGGTAAGAAAATGCTCAAAAAGATGGGGACTTTTTGAATTAACATAAGAGACAACAGTACTTATAACTTAATAAACAGTCCTAATGACCAAAGGTGGATCAATTTGAGCAACAAAATAAATAACAATTATTATGGATTTAATTTATGAAATAAATTAAATATTCCTAAGTATGTGGATATATAAATAGTTTAATAAATACAAGGGGGAAATATCTCTTAAAATAAAATTCCACTTAATGAATTAGAAGAGAGACACAGAGTATCAATATTAGGTAAGCACCACAGAAAAACAGCAGGTAAGGTTCACCAATGGATGCTAAAATTAATGAGCAGAAGTTTGAGGAGAAACAGGATTGCTCAGTCTCAAAATATCTCCCACTAAAAACTATTAACTGCAAAAGAAAACTAATAACTTTACAGTAGAGAAATTTGACACAGACCAACATAGTCACATGATAAATGTACCCAACACTTGACATATGATGTGAGCTATTTGATGTAACGAAAGGAGAAGGATATATTGTCATTTAATTTTTACACTTTAAAAATTTAATATTTGAAAGTTTTAAATCTCATATATGTATTGCTATCTAAAAGGAATACAGTGAAAGTCTCTACACTTACATAAATGGCCTATTTTCCAGCATGTGGATGTCTAGGATAAATTTTCGGACATGGAATTACTTGAGAAAAATGTATAAGCAATCTGTTACATTAACATTTATAAACAAATTGCCCTCCATAAAGGCTTTGCCAATTACATTCGACACAATGTGTGTAGTACAGCCTCAACAGCAAAACATATTACTGAGCATTTGAACTTTTACAAATATTATGGAAGACACATAGTGTTTCTGTTTAGTTTTAATTTATATATGTTTTAATGCATGTTTTTGAGCCATTTGTACTTCCTTATCTGTGAATAGTTCTTTTCATTGTCCATTTTTTTCAATGGAACAATTGGTCTTTCTTCTTTTACTGTTTTCTGAAATTTCTTTATATATTAGGTAGAAAAATCCTTTATTTGTAATATGATTTGCAAACATTTTACCACATAGTCATATAAATAGCACACATTTTAAAGGGTGTGTTTTATTTATTTTTAGAGAGAAGGAAAGGGAGGGAGAAAGAGTGGGAGAGAAACATTGATATGTGAGAAAAATATCCTGTTGACTCTCTCATGCTCCCCAACTAGGGCACCAAACCTGCAACCCAGGCATCTGCCCTGATCGGGAACCAAACCAGTAACCTTTCGCTTTACAGTTCAACGCCCAACCAACTGAGCCACACCAGTCAGGGCCAATAGCACACATTTTGAGCAGCAGGTTCTATTATTGTGTTATCATTGTTTCTAAATTATTTAATTATATTACTTCCATTTCTTCTAAATTATTTCTTCTAATAAATTTAGATCTTAGGTATGAAACTTACATAGAAGTTTTGCTTTATATTTATTGGTCAAAGAAAGCTATGTAAATCAGAACTACATTAAATATATTTTCTCAGGATTTTAGATATAGAATATTATTTTTAAAAGTTAGCATTATTAAAAAACTGAATATGAAACTAGAAATTTTATTAAAAATATGGTTTTCATCTTTCCTACAACTGTAAAATTGTTCAGTTTATTTGACTTGGTCAGGTTGTCCTTAAATGTCCATTTTATCAATCAAATGAGAAACCACTGATAAACAGCAGATATTTGAGTTAAAATTTATTACAGTAATTCTGGT
>PVJD01019474.1:0-11694 GCA_004026545.1 Mormoops blainvillei
TTCTAAGCTCATTTTACAAGAGCAGCATTAGTCTGATTCTAAAATCAGACAAAAACACTACAAAAAAGAAAATTAAAGGCCAATATCCCCAATGAACACAGATGCAAAAATCCTCAACAAAATATCAGCATAACGAATTCAGCAACACATTTAAAAGATCATGCACCATGATTCAGTGGGATTTATCCTTTGATTGCAAGTTTGCTTCAATATGTGCAAATCAATTATTGTGATATACTACAAAAAAAATGAAGGATAAAAATCACATGATCACATCAACAGATGCAGAAAAAGCATTTGATAAAATGCAGCACCCATATATGATAAAAAATACCTCAGCAAAGTGGGAATAAAGGGAACATAACTCAACATAAGTAAGGCCATATATGACAAATTCACAGCTAGTATAAAGTTAGCTTATCATGCTCAATGGGGAAAGCTAAAAGTATTTTCCTTAAGATGAAGAACAAGACAAGATTGTCCACTTTCACAACTCTTATTCAACAGAGTATTGAAAGCCCCAGCCACAGTAATCAAACAAGAAAAGAAATAAAAGGCATTCAAATTGGAAAGAAAGAAGTGAAACTGTTATTATTTGCATACGACATGATACTATATACAGAGAACTCTAAAGATTCCACAAGAAAACTGTTAGAACTGATCAATGATTTCAGTAAAGTAGCAGGATATAAAATTAATATTCAGAAATTGGTTTCAGAAATCAGTTTCATTTTTATAAACTAATAATAAATCAAAAAGAGAAATTAAGAAAACAATCCCATTTACAATTGCAACAAAAAATAAAATAAAGTAAAAATGTGAACTGACACTTCACCAAAAATATATGCAAGTAGTACATGAAAAAAAATGTTCAACATTTTTAGTTCTTTGGTAATGCATATTAAAATCATAATGAGCTACCACTACACACTCACCAAAATAGCAAAAAACTTTAAAACTGATCATTCCAAGTTTCATTAAGGATAAGGAGGAAAAGTTCATCCAAAAGGGACAGGGCTGAGGCGGGTCTGCCCTGGTAGGTTTAGGAACGTGTGGGTTAACTTTGTGTAGGAAAGAATTCAGGATGTATCCAGGTGATTTTGAGAGCATGCTTATTAAAGCTGGGAACAGTGAAACAAAGGAAGAGCTTAGGATAGAAGAAGCAAAATCACAGCAACAGGAGGGAGCCAAGCGGGGGCTGCCCAGGCTCACTGCAAAGTCACAGAGGGAAAAGGAAGGCCCTTGGCGCTGAAGGGGCTCGGGTGTGCTCAAGGGAGAGTGCACACTGGGTCCTTTGCCTTGAGGGCTTTTATCTGTTTTCTGCAGGTGGGAATTTTAGGGGAGGTCTCAATCAGAATATTCACCAGCTTCCCAGGTGTGTCTTTCAATACGCTGATGCATCAAAATGAGTGTATACTGGGGTTTGGGATCATTCTCTGGTCAGTTTCATCTCTATCTAGGATTTTCTGGCTCTAAAGGGTTTTTTTGTTATTTAGTCCTCTGATTTGATTCTTTCTTGGTTTTGTCTGGCACTAATGGTACTATTTGGGTCTCTTATTATCCCCCTGACCAGGGTGATTTAAACTATTGTGCTCTAGTCCAGGAGACGTAAATTCTCTGCTCTGAGGTGTCTTTGGTTAGAGAAGATAAGATCTTGTGATTTATTAGCTGGTTGCTAATTGCCAGGTCCTTTGTTTAACTATCTGTCTCAGATTTCCTATTCCACTGGTCAGGGAATTTCCCCTGCTCCTTACTAACCTGCCTCAGAAAAAGGACTCTCATAAACTGCTTGAAAGAAAATAAAATGGTCCGCCCATTTGGAAAATAATGTGGCCACTTCTTAATAGGCACACACCTACCCTGTGACTCTGCCCTTGAGTGCCTATCTGTTTATCCAGGAGAAGTAAAAGCCCATGGTCACACAAAGGCTGGAACACAAATGGTCAGTGGCAGGTTTACTTATAGTAGCTAATATCTGGGGGAAAAAACAAAATTAAGAGATGAATGAATAAACAAATTTTTGTATATCCATGAAATGGAATATTAACAGTGAAAAAAATGAACTATAAATATTTGCAACAACATGGATGAATCTCAAGATAATCATACTGAGTGAAAGAAGACAGGCCAAAAAATTTATATATATATAGTGTGTGTGATTCCATTTATACATTCTGGAAATTGTAAAGCAACCTATAGAGAGAGACTTCAGACCATTCATTGGTTGTCTGAGAAGTGACGGAGAGGGAAAAGGAAACGGATGTCAAAGGAGCACAAGAAATCTTGGAGGGTGAGAGACGAATACATTATCCTGATTGTGGTGATGGTTTCGCAGATGTTTACGTATGTCAAACTCATCAAATTGAACACTTTAAATATTATACTTTAATATATGTCAGTTATACATCAACAATACTGTAAAAATAAAGGACAAAAATCTCACAAAAAATCAAATCTCTAAAATCCTATGGATTCCAGTCACAATCCAGAGGGCCAATCCAAAAAATAAGTGTTCATGCCATTAAAGTTATTTTGACAGCCTGCCTCAAACCCAGTCCCATTCAAATTGCTACGGTTAAAGTGATATGTCTTCTCTTCCAGCCAAGATGGAGGTGTAGGTAGATATACTTTGTCTCCTTGCACAACCAAAAGAAGGACAACACAAATTTTAAAACAAAAAATCACCAGAACTGCCAGAAAATCAAACTGTATGGAAGTCTGACAACCAAGGAGTTAAAGAAGAAACATTCATTCAGACTGGGAATGGGGACAGAGATGGGCAGCAGGGGCAGAGAGGATATGCAGCAAACCAACGACTGGTGGACTGGGTGGTCCCGCACTGGCATGACAATAAACCAGGAGGAACAACTGGGGAGTGAGAGAGACCACGCAACCCAGGGTTTTCGCTCAGGAAAAGATTCAAAACCTCTACAATTAAAAACCTGTGGGGCTTACGGCAGAGGGAGAAACTTCCAGTCTCACAAGAGAGTTTGTTTCAGAGACCCACAGGGAATCAGCCCCAGAAGGGCCCAATTTGCTAATGGGTAGTAGGGGAAAGGACTGAGAGCCCACAAGAGCCAAGCAAGCAGCACTGTTCCCTCTTGGACCCCGTACCCCCATACAGTGCCACAAGGCAGTGACGTGGGTTGCTCCCCTCAAATACCTAAGCTCCACCCCTCACAATGTAATAGGTGTACCAAGACAAAAAATACATATATATAACCCAAATGAAAGAACAGGTCAAAGCTCCAAAAATAGAACTAAGTGATGAAGAGAGAACCAACCTAACAGATGCAGAGTTCAAAACACTGGTAATCTGGAAACTCACAGAAATGGTTGAGTATGGTCACAAAATGGGGGAAAAAGTGAAGGCTATGCCAAGTGAAATAAAGAAAAATATACTGGGAACCAACAGTGAAGGGAAGGAAACCGGGACTCAAGTCAATGATTTGGAGCAGAAAGAAGAAATAAACATTCAACCAGAACAGAATGAAGAAACAAGGATTCAAAACACTGAGGAGAGCCTGAGGAACCTCTGGGACAACTTTAAATGCTCCAACATCCGAATCATAGGGGTGCCAGAAGGAGAAGAGGAAGAGCAAGACATTGAAAACTTATTTGAAAAAATAATGAAGGGGAACTTCCCCAGTTTGGCAAAGGAAATAGACTTCCAGGAAGCCCAGGAAGCTCAGAGAGTCCCCCAGAAGTTGGACCCAAGGAAGCACACACCAAGGCACATCATAATGACATTACCCAAGATTAAAGATTAGGAGAGAATCTTAAAGGCAGGAAGAGAAACGGAGAGAGTTACTCAGAAAGGAGTTCCCATAAGACTATCAGCTGATTTCTCCAAAGAAACCTTACAGGCAAGAAGGACCTGGAAAGAAGTATTCAAAATAATGAAAAGCAAGGAGCTACAACCAAGATTACTCTAGCCAGCAAAGCTATCATTTAGAATGGAAGGACAGATAAAGTGCTTCCCAGACAAGGTAAATCTAAAGGAATTTGTCATCACCAAGCCATTATTACATAAAATGTTAAAGGTACTTATCTAAGAAAAAGAAAATCAAAACTATGAACATTAAAATGACAACAAACACAACTATCAACAACTGAATCTAAAAAACAAAAACAAACTAAGCAAACAACCAGAACAGGAACAGACTCATAGATATGGAGATTATTTGGAAGGTTATCAGCTGGGAGAAGATGGAGGAAAATTAGGGAAAAGGTGCAGGAATTAAGAAGCATAATTGGTAGGTAAAAAATAGACAGGGGGATTTTAAGAATAGCATAGAAAATGGAGAAACCAAAGAATTTACATGCATGACCCATGGACATGAACTAAGGGGGCAGATTGCTGGAGGGAAGGGGGATACCAGGCAGAGGGGGGCAAAGGGGGAAAAACTGGGACAACTATAATAGCAAAATCAATAAAATATACTTTAAAAAAGAAACAATCAGCACAATGAAAAGGCAAACTATAGAATGAAAGAAAATATTTGTAAACCACATATCTGATAAAGGATTAATCTCTAAAATCTATAAGGAACTCTTACAACTCAGTACAAAAAAAAGAATAATTCATTTTTTAAATTGTCTAAGGACTGAACTAGATATTTTGCCAAAGAAATGCTCGGCATCACCAATCATTAAGGACATGCAGATCAAAACCACAATGATACATCATCTCACACCTGTCAGGATGGCTATTGTCGAAACACAAAAGTGTTTGTGAGGATGTGGAGAAATTAGAACCCTCGCACACTATTGGGGAAATGCAAAAATGGTGCATCCACTACAAGAAAAAAAAAACAGTATAAATGTTCCTGAAAACATTGGACGTAGAGCTACTATATGATCCAGCAATCCCACTTCTGTGTATTTATCCAGAAGAACTGAAATAGGATCTTGAAGAGATAATAGTGTGTTCCCTTGTTCATTACAGCACTATTTAAAATAATTAAGATATAAACAACTGAAATGTCCATCAACAGATCAATGGATAAAGAAAATGTGATATACACATACAATGGAACCCTATTTGGACTTAGAAGGAAATTCTACAATATGCAGCAACATGGGTGAACCTTGAGAATATTAAACTAAGTGAAATAAGCCCACCACAAAAAGACAAATACTGCATGATTCCACTTATATGAGGTATTTAAAAGAGTCAAAATCATAGGATCTAAGAGTGGAATGATGGCTACCAAGAGCCAAGGAGACAGGACATGGAGAGTTACTGATCAACAAGCACCAAGTTTCGGTTAAACAGGATGAGTTGTAGAGATGTGCTGTACAGTACTGTACCTATATGATATTATCGGATTGTACGTTTAAATATTTGTTGAATAGATCTTATGTTAAGTATCCACACCACCATAAAATAAATTTTTATAAAAGAAAGAGGAATTAAGTATTTAAATGAAAGAAATTAAAAGTAAATATTTAACTTTAAATATTCAAAAGTTCTACATGGTGAAATTCACAAGTTATTAAATAGTCTGATACTGGTGTATGAATAGAAAAATAGAACCATGAGAACAGATGAGAGGGTCAAGAAACAGATCCAAGTGTACACACAAATCTAATAAAAAATTAAGATGGCATTTTAAATCCATGAGGAAAGAATAGATTATTTGTTTGGGAAACCGATCATTTAATGGGAAGTCAACAAAGTCTGATCTGTACCTCACATCCTATGCACAAATAAGTCCAAATGGATTAAATATTCAAATGTGAAAAATAAATTTCTAGAAGTGCTAGGTCCAGTATATATTGTATATATACTGTATATGTATCTAGTTGCCATAATAATTTATGATGTTGGTTTATGGTACACATATGCATCTGAATAGAGAGTACAGATATAGACATATATTGAAAAGGAAAAGGATAGTAGCATCAGCAATGAGGCTGGGACAATTACATACCTGTAAGTGAAAAAAAAAATGACTCTTACACCATTTAAAAATTAACTCAGAAACTAAACATAGATTTAAATAAAAGAAATAAAACTTTTAAATATAAGTTTTCTGCTGAAAACACAGACTAATATATGTGACTTTGGGTTTAGCAGCAATTTCTTAACTATGATAGAACAACAACGTGGTGATTGCCAGGGGTTAGGAGGGTAGAGGGAGGTGGAGAAGGGTATAGAGGGTATACATGGTGATGGACTGAGACTTAACTTCCGGTGGTGAACACACAAGACAGTGCACAGATGATGTGTTGTGGAGCTGTGCACCCGAAACCTGTGTAATTTTGTTAACCAGTGTCACCCCAATAAATTCAATAAAAAATTTAATTTAACTTAAAAATAAATTATAGTTCATCAAAGTTTTAAAAATCATTAAAATACACTGTTATGGAAATGAAAAACCACAGATTGAGCGGAAACATTTGCAAATCATATATCTAACAAAGTTCTTGTGTCTCAAATATATAAAGGAAACTTAAGTCAATAATAATGAGGATGAAAACCTAATCAAAATATGGGGAAAATATTTAAACAGACTCTTCTCCAAGGAACATATGTGGATGGCAAATACCACATAAAAGATGATCAATATTTTTCATCACTAAGAAAATGCCCTTAAAATTACAATGAAATACCATTATTCATTCACTAAAATGGCTAAAACTAAAGGAAAAACTGTATGTGCCAAGTGTTGGTGAAGATAAGGAGAAAAAGGAACTCTCATATATTTCTGGTGGGAATGAAAAATGGTACAGCTATTTGGAAAACAATTGGTAGTTTCTTAATAAGTAAAATATACGAGGTCTGTCCAGGAAAAGTCCATCTATTGTTAATATAATGAGAACGGTTTGCACAACATTGATGTAACCTGGCAACCAAGGAGAGAGGACTGGAATGTGCATGCGTGAACAATGACAACTTCACTGTACTAGTCAGTGGGGGCAGTAGATACTGTTGAGTGTGCATGTGTACTATGTGGTCATTGTATTCAAAATGACAAACAATGAATCCGCATCAAATTTTCCATTAAGCTTGAACATTCCTCTGTGGAAACTATTTGGATGATTCAGAAGGCTTTCAGGGACAATGCAATGAGTGCAGCACAAATAAAAGTGTGGCATAAATGCTTCAAAGGCAGTCAAGACTCTGTTGAAAGTGACCCATGTTCTGGAAGGCCTACAATAAGCAGAACACCCGAGAATGTTGAACATGTACGGCTACAATCAACAAAGGTTGATAACTGACAGAGCGAGAACTAGAAGCTGATCTGGGGATTACAAAAACTACTGTGTCCAAGATTTTTATGCAGGATCTTGTCATGAAACGTGTTGTGGCAAAATTCATTCCACAACTTCTGCTACCAAAGTAGAAGGAACGTCATGCAGCAGTTGTTAATGACTTGATTCAAACTGCTACCAATAAACCAGACTTCCTCAAGAAAGTCATACCAGAGATGAATTATAGGTCTACAGCTGTGATCCAGGCAGGCCCAGTCATCCCAGCAGAAGTCGCCTGGTTCTCCACACCCAAAGAACACGTGGAAAAGTTGCAGCAAGATCGAGACTATGCTAACTGTGTTTTTTGATTGGGAAGGTGTTGTCCAGCATGACTATGACCCTCCAGGCCAAACAGTTAATAAGGAGTGCCACCTCAATGTTCTTCGTCAGTTGAGAGATGCAATATGACAAAAACTGCCACAGCTCTGGGCAACTGGTGACTGGCTGCTTCATCACAACAACGTGCCCGCTCATGCATCACAAAGGACTTTGCACAGTGTTTTGAACAGTGGAAGAGACACTGGGAAAATTATGTGAGGTTCCATGGTGCCTACTTTGAAGGGGACTGAGGCATCATTGTCCTATGTACAATGTTTCTTGTATCTTGTACCTTCTTCAAGAAATGTCTCCAGTTTTCCTAGTGTGTGGCTGGATACTTTCTGGACAGACCTCATACACTTGCCCTGTCACTCAGTCATTCCACACTTAGGTGTTTACCAAAGAGTAATAAAAGCATTTCTCCACTCAAAGATCTGCACACAAATGAGCAATGGCAGCTTTATTTTTTTGCAAGCAAAAAATGTCTATTAAGAGGTGATCAAATTAAAGATTGTTACACATATCTATAAAAAAGAATAAGAGCAAGAAAAAGAAATAAACTGTTAATACACAGAACAACATGGATGAATCTCAAAATAATTATCCTAGATGAAAGAAGCCAGGCAGAAAAGGATACATACTGTATGACTTCATTTATAGAATATTCTAGAAAATGCAAAAAAGCTATAAGGGCAAACAACAGCTCAGAGTTGCCTGGGTATCGGGGAGGTGAAGGGATATTTGCATTATGTTCATTCTGGTGATGGTTTCCTAAGTTTGGCATAATTTTTCAAATTCATTAAATTGTACACACTAATTAATGGATTTCCATGTACATCAAGTATGTCTCGCTTATTTTAATAAAAGGAAAAATTAAAACTACTCACACAGAATAAAATCTCTATGACCTTATGGCTTCTGTTCACAATCCACTGGGCCACTCAAAAAACATTTTAACAACACAAAATCCTCTTTGAATGCCTGACTCAAACTCATTCAGAAAACAACTTTTATTAACGTGACATCTGCCTCATGGTCTTTTAGTTAATGCATTTATTTACATACAACCCATATAACTTCCTCACATAAATTAGAATCATTACAAAAACTGTTGCACTATAATGTTTTTTCACTCAAAAATATGTTTAGAAAGACAGAATCTACTACACTCTTAACAGATGCATAGCATTAAATCACATGGCGCACTTCGCTTCATGATGCTCTGCTGCTGGACTCGAGTGGGGACTGGAAGGCATCTTTGTACATATATCTTTGAGGACTGATTTATTTCCTTAAGAAATACATTCTAAATTGCCAGATTATCAGCAATTTTTCATTCAACAAACAATTGCTTAAGCACTCCACCATGCCAAGAACTAATATTTTAAAAAAGGAATAACATGTAATCAATGTTCAAAAAATAGATTTCATCATGGGGCAAGAGACAAATAGGCGAATGGGCTGTCACAACGCAGTAAGATAAATACTCCGGTAGAACCCACACAGGGGGCTGTGGGAAACGGGTAGGAGTACCTAGCCTTAGGGAAATCAGTATAAATTCTTCTTCTGTCTTCCCCTCCAAATTGACATCCACTTCAGCAGGCCTTGCACCTGCTCTTCTCTTTTTCTTTCCCCCTAGGCATGACTAGAACAGGGCTCCTAAAGTGTGATGCCTCAACGGAGCTGCTGACCAATGGACTGAAGTCATGGCTGGCACCATGTCCTATATCCTTCTGCTTCACTGGCTGAGCACAACCACACCTAGGGAGGACAATAAAGACCTGTGTTCAGGGTCACACTGAATAGACAGTTCTGGACTCCATAGAACCCACTGCCTGCCTACTGTCTCTCAGGAGCCATGAAGTGCCTATTATCCGCTCTTGCAATGTTTTTGCTCCTGGTCCAGTTGGTCTCAGGTAAATAGAATCTTGGGGAAGATGAAACATCAACGTAGAACAGGGTCCTGCCCATAGAGTCCCTATTGTCAAACCTGCTATGGGAGTGGGGGCAGGGCTCTCACAGGAGGGGCTGAGCTTTGCCTCACTTCTTCCACACACCTCTAAGAGGCCCCAAGGCTCTCACGGTACAGCAGTGTCCATGATGGGAGTTGCGGGAGGATAAGGAGAAGCCGAGGACAGAGATGACCCTGACATCCCAAACCTCCCTCTGTGCCATCGCTGAGGGCCAGTTCAGCCCAGCCCTGCCTCGCTTCACTTTGTAGGGCACCAGCTATCACCTCCTTAAGCAACAATTCCAAAATATTACTTCCCCCAGGTGTCTTGGTCCTATAGAGAAGGTCTCCAATTTTTTAAATTCTTAGATGTGATCGACAGGGCAGGGAAAGTTATTTCTAAATGTCTGTAGAACCACAGGCGGAAAAGGGAAGAAGAATGTTCTGAGCGAACGGGGTAATGGGGGATTTGAGGTCACTGGGAGTCTGATGTCAAATCTTAGCTTTCCACAGGCGGAAAAGGGAAGAAGAATGTTCTGAGCGAACAGGGTAATGGGGGATTTGAGGTCACTGGGAGTCTGATGTCAAATCTTAGCTTTCCTTGAGTCAGCATTCCTTTGTTTAAATTAATTCTATAGTCTATATTTACTAAATTAAGACAGGAACACTGGAAGCATTTTAGAAATAAAGAAATTGGCCACCATTTCATCACTGCTTACATTTTTTAAACTGTGATCAACTGATGAACAAGTTTATAATTTGCCATTTTTTAAATTAAGAATGTATCAGGGGAAGTTTCCCAGGTCTTTGAATATTCCTTGACCATACAGTTTGCAGTAGATGCTTATTATTTTGTCATATTTTTATAGCAATGTTAACTTAGAGAGTCCCTTATTGTGTGTCATTTGGATTATTTTTCCAATGTGTCACTATTATAAATAACATTGTACAACCTTATTAATATATCATTGTAAGATTCTCTGCTTATAATAACTAAATTTTAGAAGTTCCATTACTTGGTCAAAAGGTAATAAAGGAAACCAATATACATTGCTAAGTGATACTGCTAGCGTGTTACTATTTTCAAACTTTCTATTTCATATTTCTTGCAAATATTTTCTAATATATTTGCTCCATTTAAAAATTTTTATTGATTTGAGGCACAAAAATTTCATTTTCATGTTGTCAAATCTACTGGTATTTCCTTTGCATTCTTCCACTAACTTAGAAAGTTCCCCATGTTAACGGTTTGTTCTCCATGCTTACAGATTTCATTTTGTTTCATTTTTAAGTTTAAAATTTTATTTTACCCATATAAGAATATACTATAATTTTACTTTCCTAGCTTTAATAAAAGTAAACTTATCAGCAACATTTTAATAATCCAGTTCTTTGCTTATCTCACTTTTAATTGAATCACCACTTTTGACAATTTCTCTTGAATAAATAATAAGCTTAAATAATTTTTAATTAACTTCAGCTATTGAAACTTCTTTTATGGGTTTTATTATTCTGTTTCTTACATTGGCCTCATCCCCACATTTTATATATGGCACAAAGTGAAGAAACAAACTTTTTGGAGGTACAATTTCCTAATGGGCAGAGATTGTACTGTATAATAACTCTACAGCTGCCTCTACAGATGGTACTTAATGTTCTCTAGAATTTTCAGAGCTGTTCAAGAGGAAATTAATAGCAGTATGAGGGGGGCCTCCAACTGCTTCAGGTATATCACGTCCTTGAAATTCTGTGGGTTTAGATTGCACAATTTCTCCCTCTGTCTCTAGAACATTGATGACATAAATCACATACTCACGTAGTGTCCTCTTTCCAAACCAAAGGGCCTGAGAAAACCCCTCAGTTTCCTTTCTAGACAAATACAAGCAATTCAGGATTATTCTGTAAGATTCCTAAATCTAACCCAAGATCTGGAGGCATTATGCAACCCTTTTGCTGTGCATAAGCTTTTTACTTTCATGTAGTTCCATTTGTTTATTTTTTTCCTTTGTTTCCCTTACCCTAGGAAATATATTGGCAAAAGTATTGCTATGAGAGATGTCTAACATTTTATTGCCTATGTTTTCTCCTAGGATTTTTACAGTTTCATGACTTACATTTAAGTCTTATATCCATTTTGAGTTTATTCTTGTGTGTGATGTAAATTG
>PVJD01019475.1:0-11643 GCA_004026545.1 Mormoops blainvillei
ACATACTTTGCATTATCTTTAAAGACGTGCACAACAGTGAGCATCTTAATGAGTAACCTAACCTTTAACTCAGCCTCATTTTCTTGAGCTATTCATTTTAATCAAATATTACAGCCAACCGTGGTGGAAATTTCTCACAGGGGATAATGTATTCAATACACACCTATACTGCATATTAACAAGCTCACTAGAAGCGCACCCATGACAGGTATCAAAATACTCAGGCCCGGCTATGAGAATGACATAATTTTAATTAAAATAGCTGTATTTGAAGAATATTTGATATTAGGAAACTAGATGATATGGACTATATATAAGAAATATTATATTTTATTTTGTGAATTATTATTTAGGTAAGTAGCATTTAATCAGGTGCATTACATGAGAAAAGTTAAACCATAACCAAAAAATATAGTTAAAAACTATATATTAAACTCTTACTATGAACTGCACAGGCCAAACTTTACCTCAAAGTTTTAAGATAATTTTATAATTATTATGCTTTGCATATAATCAGTACAATAAAAAGCTGATGACATTCTTGTCATTAATTACTTACCATTTTAACTTTGGCATTCTTTTAAGTTTCCTCAAACTGGTAAGGTAGTATGAGATAGTATCACTGGCTAGAGCAACATAATAACATGAAAATATGCTTCTATAATATTGCTTTGACAATCTCTCAGGTATTATTACTTTATAGCACTCCATAGAGGTCACAGATAAATTGAGGGAAGTTCAGAACACTTTCTGTGTAGGCAAGATTAGTTCACTTCCTACATCTCAAAGTTACCCTTATTCTTTAGGCTTCATAATGTACATTTATCTCTCTATTCACTAGTTTGAAATCTTGTTTCTTTTAACTCTTTCTTGTAAAAAGATGAGTTCTTCCCCATTTTCTTTTAAAATTCTCCTCACAACTGAATTGTCGTAATGGATCCTGTTGAATGCAATAATCCTGTTTAAGCTAAATGGATGTTTCATGAGTGCATAGTAAAATGTGTTGGAGCTTTGGATGTCATTGTATTCTGATGCTAGGTAACGTATTTTTTAAATTCATGCTGGTGATGTTGATTCCTTAGATTTCACAGGTTTTAAATTGCTGAATGCTCTGAAGACAAGGCTCACTACACCTCTCTCTGCCCATCTCTTGCTGTCTTTTTTTATTCTAGAGCAATAAAATTGCATTTCTCTGTATCCACCTGCTTGGCTGTTCTCTGCTACCCCTTTAAAACACACCTGCATACTAAACACTGAGTGGGTTTTATACCTCCATTCATATGCATGTCTTCCAGATAATCAGAAACCCAAAGGAAGAGAGTCTTTTCTTTGCTCTGTTTTGTTCTCTGATATATCTAGACTCCTACCTAGCACTTTGCAAATTTACAATAAAAGTGTGTGAAGTGAGTGAACAGATCATGAACTTTTCTGGAGTAGGACTAGTTCCAACCACTATTGCTATTTAGATATTTAATCTAGTATTTTTCTCAATTCATAATCCATGAAAATCAATTAACATGATTTGAATTTATATGTTTTACAGCAGTTGATTCCCTAAGATTATTTTGAATATCAGAGAAATGTTTGCAATCTTCACTATTTAGTTAGAATAACTAAATTTTCACATAAATTTTCACATAAATTTCACATAAATTTTAAGAGATTTTAAAAAATACCAAAAAGCAGCATAACAGAGAGAAATAAACACACACATACACACACACACACACACAGAGAAATCTCTTAAACCAATATGTGGTTTTGTATTCCTAACCTATCATCAGCTTCTTATTTCTTATTTTGCTTCTTTAGCTTGGGTATGTCATATAATTGTGACACACTGACCTGCATGCTTTTAAATTTATGCTTCTCACATTTGAGTGTGCGTAAATCTTCCTAAAGAGTTCACGTTGGGTTTATGAGTCCCATCCTCAGAGTTTCTCACTGTGTAAGTCTAGGATGGAGTCTAAGGGTTTTTAATCATTATGCTTTGAAACTTGCCTTAGATTAAATTATGCAAATAAAAAAAGGCCATCATTGCTTTATATGTGATATGATAAACTTATAAATCACCTCAAGTGTATCAATGAGTCATGGAAATAAAAAAGCATTTAGTTTAAAATCAGCAGAAAAAAATGTGCTATAACACCTCAAACCAATTATATGGGCAAAAGCATAAGATATAATAATCTACTATAAGAACATAACAATAAATTTCACCAGTCATGCTCAAAAGTATATAAAGAATTTTTTTGGAAACAGAGGTAGTACATTCTAGTTAGTATGTAAAGAGGTAGTTGAAGTATGTTAGTTTGAAATGTTTCATAACAAATGTGATAGTAAAACACTTATGAAATTGTGGTCATAAAATTGAATTTGGAAGATATAATAACTGACAAGCTACTTGGAAATTATTGTTTTGGAAAATACTGATTAAATTAGACACAAAATTGGGGATGTACTTCAAGAAAATCACTATTATTCATTTCTTAACACATTTAACATTATTTTGGAAAATTGTGCTTAGTGAGGCACCTACAGATTTTATAGAATTATCCTACCACTTATATATTTTTTATTAATAGAATAGTATTTTAAAAACGGCTGAAGTACAAAATTTCTACAATTATAGTGAGTTTCAAAAAAGTTATCCTTGAGTCATTGGGTTCTTTGTTATTAATGAAAAGGAGAACATTAAATTATGCTTCACAAATAAATACAAATTTTCAACAATGTAAGTACCAAAAATAATACATTATATTTGATAGCCTACAATTAATAAAATAATTTCATTTATTACAACAGAATGAGTGTTTTCAGAAATACCATGAGTATTTTACAAATTTTTAACTGTAAAAATTATATGGAAAAATAATGAGAAATAGAAATGAGAAATGAGAAATAGAAATATTTTAAATGAATATTTGAATAAAAAATTAATGTCTTCTAGCTCCTGAAAATAGCAAAGATGAAATAAACAAGATATTATCGAGTCAAGAAGGTGTTCATACTGTCATACAAATCATACCACTCTACTTAACAAGAAAATTCGTGTAAATAAATTAACTGACATTTTAACTGAGAGCAAGGTCCAGCTCTCTGCCGCTACGAAAGCCAATACTCAGGAGGCAGGTGCTGATGTAAAAGAAAGTGGTTCATTTTCAGATGCCAGCCACCTGGAAGATGGGGGACTCGTGTCTCAAAGCCCATCCCCACCTCTCAGTAGAGGCAGAGATTTTCATAAGGTGGGAGAGGAGAATAGAACAAAGAGACCAGGGAGGAGGTTGGAAAGCTCTCTACATGCAAACTAGCACAGTGCATTCCAGTAAGTGAGTGACGGGTCCAATGTGCATCACCCTTGCTCATCCTGGCTTTACATCATCTTGGCTTCATGTCATCCTGGCACCACGGTTGAAGGTCAGCAAATCTCCCAGACCTAGGGTGCCAGAAGGTCAGAGTCTGTATTTTTTGAAGTTAGTTCCTAAGATTCTTATACAAACATGCTGTTTATCTACAAGCTACACATTAGTAAGAGTCAGCACTTACAAAACGTCAAAAAAATGGTTCGGTGGGTTACGATTTCCCACTGTTACAACATCTTTCATGGGGTTTTACTTCCTCTAATTCAGATTCAGTATTAGGACTTTTGAATAGTTTCTAAGAAGAAAGTGGATTTGCTGCAGATATATTTTGTTTGTTTAGATTTTTCCTTGGGAAATGGATGAGAGAATACCTTGCAATTAAAAAAAAAAGGCTCAGATAAACCACTTTTAATCTTTGAAAGAAATGACAATGTGCCTAAATTTGCTCACACTGTACTGCACGGAGAATCAGTGGATTGAGTAAATATAAACTGGCCAGTGTGGCTCACAGTAATTGGAACTGCCCTGGTTGCCAAAAACTATATCCTTTCCTGAGTTGCTTCAAGAAAAACTAATCACCACAATCACTTCCTTGCAATATTGGAAACATGCTTATTTATTTTACAGTTTGCAAGGAACTTTCCAATATGCTATTTAAGTTTATCATCAGAAAAGCCTGTGAGTGAGGAAGGCAATTTCAATTAATATTCTAATACTACTTGGAGAGATTACATAGCTTGTCCTTAGAGTAAGCATGCAAGTTGGCCTTCGCCCAGGCCTTCTAATTAAAACACAAACACACACATCGTACTTTTTTAAATTTTTTTTTACCAACATGAAGGAACACATTATTTCTAGAAGGTCTCTTTTAAGATAGATATTTCTTTTGACAATTAGCATATCTAGAAATTAAATTAGCGATTAATGCACTTACAAGATTAACTGTTATCCTATATAGATAAATTATACCTAGCTTCTGTTTTGTGTTTCACTTTGACATAGAATTTCCATACTCTAAATAAATAGTCTCATTATATTATGCTCATTATATTAGGAGAATAAACAAGAACATAGTAAAAACATGTTCTGGAGAATGGAAGAGTGCTTAAAAGTCATCAAGAGCCCACAGTGGCCCCCATGCACAGCTGCCTTTGTAGGGACCCTGAGAGGCCAGGAAGGTGGGGAGGGCTCCAAGACAAGAAGGAAAATTTTCTCTTGTCTACACCTTTGCCCACTGGTATTGGTCAAAAATGGTAAACTTTACATCAATGTTAATGACCCTCTTCCTTGGATTTAAAATTAAATTCCATGATTTTATGTCTCAAAATTATGCCTAATAATTTTCTGTTACATTCTTATAACAGGCATTTTTTCCTATCATTTTTGAAACAGCCAGTGATGATATAAAGGAAACATTTAATTTTGGGGAATGTTTGTACATCTGGCCAATTTATCAGCTTGGTGGCACTATGTAGGTAATTGTGTTGTCAGTGGAATTCAGATTCTTCCATTGGATTGTGAGGAAAGCATCTGAAGGACCCGCACATGGGGGAGACTGTGATACGGCAGGGGGGTTTACTTGTGTGAGAGGCTGCCACTGGGTTTCCAGTTTCCTACTTCCTTCTGTCTTGCCATGGGAAAGTCCAACCATGTTTTCGGCAAGGCCAAAACAAAAGCCAGTGTCCAGAGTTTCCACATCATATTAAAACTGAGTCTCTGGAGTCCACACAGTCTGCTGCAGGCACCAGTGGCTGCTGGGCCCACACGGTAGCTCTTGAGCGACAGCGCGTGCAAACGTCCGGGGCGAGGGTGTTACTGGGTGGGCACGAGGGAGCGGAGTTTCTTTGTTCCCCTGGGGTTATATTAGCTTGGGTTTGGGATGAACCAGGTGCTTTCTCAAAAGAGCCAGTCAACTTTCCAAGTTTTTCGGAGCCTTTGATAGGTTTACATCCCCCAATTAGACGGACAGGTCTCTATGATTAAGCACCTCTCCCACATCCCCCAACAATCTGGTACCAGGTTGGGGGAAGGGAGGTGTGTTAACCCCCTTGGCTGAGCCAGGCAATGGTCCCCTGGGGCGTGAAGCTGTAGCTTCCTGGTGAAGCAAACAGGCTCTCGTGCTGCCAGTTTAGTGATCTCAGTGTCTAACTCCCTTTACTCTCTTATTGTAATCTAGTTAACTACCTATGGTAACAATTTAGGTTTTCTGGGTCTCGATTTCCTCTTGTACACTGGTGAGTGTAATATCCATCTGATAACTTAGTGAAAATTTAATAGAATAATGAAAGTGAAAGTGAGTACATCTGATGGATAAAAGTATTATTATGAGAAAAAATAGCATCTGATGACATCGTTTTAAATCACCATGTCACCAAGGGGGTCCAACATAGGCGAGGGCGATAAAAAGATTATGGGGGGTCAGGTCTGAGTTTTTTCCTTCTCATAAACAAACTAGCTGCTCAGATGTCCTTAAGAATCCAGTGAGGTGAGGGGGACATAAAAGGAGAACTTGCTCCATGCTCAAGCTGTTTCTGAGCTCCTACTGTGAAAATGAGAAGAGCTGTTAAAGTAATTCTAGTTAGGTAGGAGATGGTTGAAAACGGACCTAAGGAATCTTTGACTCAATTTGTAGTACAGCTGGCAAAGGTGGCCCAAATGGAACACATTCATTTCTTTCTCCAGTAATTCTAGGCGGTGAGGCACACATTGTTTTTTTTATATAATTTCAAATGCTTCAAGTTTGAATTCCTCTAGTGGTCATGATGCCATACTCAGAACTCGACATTCTTCTTCATGGTACAGATATATCACTGACAGCCACTCTTCTGTCCATAATTATTTCTGCAATGATCATTATTTCTGTTGATCTTTTGATTTTTTTCTCAACTTTGAAATACATAGATATTTCAAAGTTGAAATATATATGCATTTTGTTCCATCAACTGCAATCATCACCTTTTTTTACTCCTGCAATTTTACTTCCTATATTCTGCCAACTGTATTTTGTTGCATTGTCATAGTCATAAGCATTTACATTCTAAAACCATAAAAAAGCTGTGTGTTCTTTGTCCAGTGTGTTGGTAGAAGAAGTTGGGAAACAGTAAAATTAAATTATCTAATTAGGAATATATAAACTTTGTTTAATGTTAGGTCATGTGGTCTGGCATATATTCTTTTTTATTATTAAATATCATTTTTCTTGGTCCACTGAAAGAAAAATGTTTCTGGTATCAGAGGCCAATGATTTTTCTTCTCTTTATATAGTCAAATAATTATTTAAAGCTGTCCCATTTTTTAATGTTTAGACCTCAGTTACAAGTTTTACTTTTTCTTTGAATTTAGAACTAGCATTATATTTTTTTAACTTTTAAATTTTTATTACAGATTCAAATTTTTCCATCATACACTAAATATTAATTGTTATACAAATGCCTTTATTCTTTCTAATCCTGCCGGTGTCCTCCCTGAGCTCGATCTTTTAAATCAGTTGTTTGATAGGCTCTGCATGCCACATGCTATAAATTTTGCTACTTGGTTAGACTGAAGGATGGCAAGAAGAGAAACACATTCTCTTGCCTCATAGGGAGAGGCCTTTATTTCAAGGGAGGGAGGAATTTAACATATTGAGAAAAGTAGCTTAAGGGGATATATACCGTTAAGGCGTTTGACATCACATTAAAATTATTCCTATGGGATGGAGAAGTGAGAGTTAATGTTTAAAAATTGTGAAGAACAGAAAATCAGCTGGATCGAAGGAGTTGCTTGTGGAAGCATTAGTGCTAAGAGATCAAAGTTATTGGAGAGGGAGTCCTAAGAGATATGCAGAAAGCAGGGTTACCCGGAGAGAGTGACAGTGACTTCCTGTAGGAGAATTACATTCATTAGGGGACATTTACACCTTCCTTCAAAAACTGCTTTGCTGAAAGAAAATTATTTTTATGACTTTTTCTTTGTGAAACTATTTGTATCATTTCTTCTTTTAAAAGTAAATTTATTGTTTATTTAACAAGAAGTTATTGACCACCTGCCATGTGCTTGACATATTCATAAACATTAATCGTATAATATTTTATTGTTGACACAATTACAGGCACCCCCCATTTCCTTCCCCTTTGCTCCCCTCCACCAAGTCCCTGCCCCGACACCGCCCCCCTTCACCACATTGTTGCCTGTGTCCATGACTAATCATTCTTTAACTTAATACTATTCAATGAATTGGTTCAGAGATTGGTGTCATCATTCAAAATCTACAAACTATTATCTAATGGCCTATGACAAGATCAATATAGAAACTGAGATTAATTATTAGGTACCTTACAAAAATTTGACTGCCAAAACAAATTTATTGTGTTTTATAAAAGTGTCTATAAGGACTTGGAAATACACTAAAACAAAACAAAACAATACAAAGCATTCTTCTTCAGAGATAATTTGGATAGCATACCACTGCCGTTATATATACCCAAGAATATATGTTGAAATTGGTTATATATACAATCAAAAGTTCTGTAGATTCAAGGAACTTTAATCAGAAATTTATCAGGAAGACATCCTCTAGATGCCTTAAATGCACAGTTCAAAACTGCAGGTTTGGAATGAAGTGACCTATATTTTAATGTCAACCATCTAATAGTGCTTTTAATTCAACTGCATCACAACATCATCTATATTGTTATTCAGTATCTTCTGGTTTGTTTGGTTTCAACCACATGGCAGCTTGAGAGGCCCATAAGGGGACCAAGATCAAATAATTTAAGGTTTGAGAAAAGTATAATAAAAATATTTAGCATATTGCCAAACTCATAAAATAAGATGGATAACTAAAATTTACTCAAATTAATTCAGAAGCTAAAATGAAATGAAAACCCAGAAGATTTAGCAAGTTTAAGTGCCAACATCTATCTGAGTTCTTAGACACAGAAAAACACACCATTAGTTGGATAATGTGAGTTATGTAACTCATTCCACTCGTTGCTTTGCTGCTAAGAAATAAAAAATAATGTTTTATTAAGTATTTCCTCATTTAGAGTTGATATAATTCTCTCTCTACCTAGTTGAAAATTGTTTTCTTTTTCAATTTTCATCCTATGTAAGTATTTTGTCTCATAATTCTTTTGCTATTAATCTAAGCTCTTTCATCTGTTTTATGAACATAGCATAAAATAATAGCACTTTCAATGATTTAGACTTTTCCTTGCTTCAGTGATAGGGAAACTGCACATTTTAAAGTATTTCTTAATATAATGGCAGCTATAGTGCTGATGAAAACAAAATGTCAACCACCCATTTCTGATTCTCTCAGTTTACAATAAGGTAAACAATATAGTAAACTTACTTTTGTGTAATGTATGTTCAATTTCCATTTCTGTTAAACTTCCAATTTAGACTTTATTAGTATGTAATATTATCAAATTATTAGGATTAAGAATACTGAATATTGAATTTATTGAATTCAAAGTATATTGACTGTTATGCTAAAATAATGAGCATTTGTTTCCATAGTGGTAGAAAGTGTGTACCTTTCTCCTTGTAAATATGATTACTAAACAATGGTTTATCTTTTGTTTCAAAATTCATAGGACTGAGCACTGAATGTGATTTACTGGAAGTATATTTTCTTCATTTGCTGTTAATAATTCTTTCCAATATGACTACTACAGAAATCATATTACTCTTATTGCATTTATTGCATTCAGATTCTACATTATGGCCCAGCCTGCTAAACTATATAGAATGGCTTATGGTTTTGAACTGTAATAATTTTACCTTTTTTTCATGTATTAGCCTTTAGTTTTACTTCCTAATTTTTAAAAATCTTTTTTATTTTGTTTTCAGAATTCTCTCAAAGATAGTTGAAAAAATTTTAAAAAAATAGAAATCTTTAAGTCACATACAGGGTCTGGCAGAAGCAACATCTGCCTGAGTGTGGTTGGCAGGGTGATAATATGGGTGTAATAATCTGCAGTTTTAATTTGAACATTTCACCTAAAATGTCATGTGGTGTGCTTGAGTGTGATACTGTTATGTTACAGAATTACATACTTATGATTCTGTAATAAAAGATTTTGTAATAAAAAGGGGGCGTTACTTGTGCGAGACCCTGTATTTCTAGCTTAGTACAAAAAAGACGAGTAGCAGTTACTAAGTGTTGCTACATCACAATCACCTCATTACTATTGACAACAAAAACTTTGCTGACATCTCAACACTTACTCTCCCAGCTTGGTGTGTTATTATTTATTCAATTCTTTTCTTTATTTTGGTTTCAGCATATTTCAGTTTTTCATTCCATATTCACTGTTTTTCAGAAGCTCTAATGTTTTCTCCCACATTTTTCTTATCTTCTTCAATGTATTGCTTTCCTCATTCAGTTGCCTGACAGATAGCAAAATGACTGACAGCCCTGAAGTTCTGACCCCAGAAGCCTGTTTGCCCAACATACAGAGGTCAGGCTCCGCTTAGCAAAAGGGCCATAGAAAATACATGTGACTGGCATGCCAAACAATAGCAAGTGCAAACTTCCTCGCAAGGCCCTGACTGGAGACTGTGCACAACATTAAAGTATCTTTCTTTCCCTTAGTGATTGTGTTTCTTGGAAAGAACTAGTTGTTTTATATTTGTATGTGATTCTTTCCAGATTTAATGAGATGGTTTGTAGATGCGCTTGATAATTTTTTCCACTTTATAATGTCTTTAGAGATTGATCACACTACTTCAAAACATATTTGTATGGTACTCTGAAGTATTTGGAATAAAGGTGCACTAAAATGAATAAGGTGACTTTATTCTGAATTGTGATTTTTTTTCCCCATTCCCTCATTAAGTTACTCAAAATGTATCTTAAAAAGTGTCAGAGCATTTTGTCAGAACACTTTCATGGAACAGTCTAACGTTCTCTTATTCGAAACAGTATCATAAATACCAAAAAGGCTTAGAATACTTATCATACTCTTCCCTCCCTCCTCCTGCCACAACATCACAGGTCAGCATCACTTCACATTGTCATTTTAAATAACAATGTTCTTTGTTCTGTCTTCCTCTCATTTACTCAATAGAACAATACCAAGCAATTTGTAATGTTTTCTAAAGTTTTATAAGAATTACCCAGTGACTCAGAAGAGTCATTTTTTTAAAAAGTATTATTTAATCGCTGGCTCAAACTATGCACAGATACCTGGCCTTGGGATCCAGGGTCCATGCAATGTCAGTGCTACCTTTAAGACATTTCTAATCCTGTGTCTGGATTTACCATTCCTGAACCTATCAAGCTAAGTCAACTGCATGATATCAGACAAGGACATGCTGAATGCCCAGATAAATATGAAGTTTGGTCAGACAAATCACGAATTTGTTCTATTCTTTTCAAACTTCAAAATAAAGATAGCTAGAGTTCTGGTCCAAGAAGGTAATACGGGTGTAGAGGAAATCAAGGCTGATACCAAAGATGAAATGCTAATTGCCCTGACTTATGATGTAAATGCTTCTCTCCCACCTCTGTAAGCCCTTTACGTGTCAAATCTATACTACGCCTCCCAATACCCTCCCCCACTTAGCCCAGCATAGAAGGAATGCGGGGCTATTGTTCTGGGCTCAGAATTTGGAGTTTGTCTCCTCTGGGCCCGTGCACGTAAATAAAGATCATGTTCCTAACCCCTCAGCGTCTGGTCGTTTCATTTTTCCGTAACACGGGAGGCTCCTGAACTCCCCTTCTCCTGTGGATATGGCGAATCTATTGCTACATAAGAAACAATTGCTTCTGAAACAAAATCCAGAAACTGCTGAGCAACTCCTACATTGGGCAAATGAGAAGATACCAACATAAGAACGGGTAGAAAAGACCAAGATACACTGTGTCCACAGCCCCCACCCCCACCACAGCAACATACAATTGAAAGTGAACTCACAACTCCCAGCTACTTCCTGAGAAGGCCTGAGACCCAGGATCCACAACTCAACTTTTAAGACTTGCATGTAAAGAAGGGGGGCCCCAAAACATTTAGTGCTGAAAGCCAACAAGCCTTGTGTCCCTGAGACCCATAAGACTATAGCAAACGAAGTAACATATTTAAAAAAATTTTAAAATTATATTTATTGGGTTGACATTGGTTAATAAGATTATATAAGTTCCAAGTATATAATTCTATGATACACAATTTGTATATTGCATTGTGTGCCTATTACCCAAAATCAAATCTTCTTCTATCACCACCCACACTGGCCTTCCCTCTGGCAATCACCATACTGTTGTCTTTGTCTGAGTTTTTGTTCGTTTGTTTTTCTT
>PVJD01019476.1:0-11623 GCA_004026545.1 Mormoops blainvillei
TATTAGAATTCAATGGAAGCTTTGATATATAAATTAACACACAGGTTTCCAAGAGAGTAATATAGTAGACAGTGTTTTATGTGATAGTTAAGTTGGAAATAAAACCTAGACTTCTTGACTTCAAGTCTTGTGGAGTTCTGTGGTGTGGCGGAAACAGTTCTAGACTTCGGGACAGGAAATCCAGGTTTAATGTCCAGGTCTTCTTTTTAGTTGTTCTGTCATTGGGAGTGGTTATTTAACATGTCTGATTCTCTGTTTCTTCATTAATAGATGATTCTCTAACTTACCTACAGGGCTAGTCATGAGAATTAAATTCGTTATTGGATGTAAAATCACCTATTCAGTGTCTAATGCCAAATACATGTAAGTTCTCTGTTTAACTCCAAACCACATGCTCTTTAAAACAAACAAACAAAAAAATGCAGCTTGTAGTGTGGTGATAGCCAGAGGGTAGGGGGAGCAGAGGCTGGGAGGGGGGGGTAGAGGGGCAAAATGGTGTCAATAATAATAAGAAAGAAAAAAATTAATTGTGAATTGTATGAATTAAGACTTAAAGTGTTACCTACAGAGATGTACCTGAAAGTTCATAACAGATGAAGGGGATATGAGAGGACATTATATATACTTAATGTATATAACAAATGTAATAAGCTGCCATGCACATTATGAAAATTCTCCCGAATTCTGGATCCTGAAGGAGGGACAGGGTGACCCAAAGCCTTTAGGAGGACAGCTGGTGAGTGTATGAAAGAATAAAGATGACCAACCCACTGGTAGGAGAACACCGATGCAATTGTAGCAAAACAAGGCAAGTATCAAAGAAAGGGGGGATGCCTGGAAGCAGAAGAGGAAAAGGAAGATAACCCAGTACCCAGTTAGGTTCTTGCTTCATGCACCGCACATCGGACTTTGGGCAGTTAACGGGGACGTTCTTGCTTTCATTGAGAAATGGAAATAACACTCCCTCCTCCTGCAGGGAGGGGCTGGGTCGGACTTTCTTTCCCACTTTGCGTCCCTTTACTTTAGATCTGGGCCTCGTTGTCCGGAGTTGCTCAATGTCCCAAACTGCAAAAAACGAGAAGCCCAGATACTATGTCCTCCTGCTAACTGGGTATGTGATTGCTGAGATTAAGTTCTGTGACTCAAAATTTCTGACGTGAATTCTGAAGCTCTCAATGTAGTCGTTATGTCCACGTGGTCCCTTATCCTGAACCTTAAGAGGGAGCTTCTCACCCTTCTAGGTTGAAACCAGGCCCTGAAGCCCTGGTTCCTTGCTCGGGAGCGCCACCAGCCTGAACAGCACACCACTAGGTGGCGCTGAAGACCCGACAGAAGCAGGAGAATTGGGAATAAAGACTCACAAGCTGTTTTCCTCTGGGTCTGTTGGTTGGCACTGGGCTGTTATTTCCTTCATTGTCAGGGATCTTGGGGGGATGTCTTGGCTTGAATCTGATGCAAACAGTCCCGCCTCAGTGCTCAGCAGTTTGTAAAGGGGTCTTGGGTTCAGCAATAGTATCTCCAGGGCCTTATCACAAGATCATTAATGAGCGGGTCTTTCTGCCGCCTCCTCGCACCTTCGCTCAGTCCCCAGTCTGGGGTCGATCCTGTTTCTTCAACCATTCCTTCAGGCAGGTATTGCATGTCGTCCCTGTCAGGCATACAGCTAGGAGTGATGTGGTTTGAGAGGTACAGGACTTTGGCATTTCTTTTCTCAGTCCGCCATCAGTATGAAGCCGCCGCACCGTGCACCAGGGCGACTGCTCAGGCCCTGAACTCAGGGGACCGAGCCGCTGGTAGCTGAGCTGTGTTTTCAGGAGGGACCAGAGGGGAAATATTGTGGTTCTCATATTTACGACCAGCCCATAATCCCTCTCCTCTCCGACACACACCATCAAAAAGAGCGGGCATGTAACGTCCCTGCCTACACCCTGCCACCCACCAAGCTGCCCTTACAGCTTTTTCTTTTTCGCTCATCTCTTGCTCTTTAACTCTAACAAAATATAGTTTGGGGTACTTTTTTTTTTTTTTAAGGAAAAGGTCGGAAATACAGTATCGTGGAATATTATTCAGTCATGAAAAATGAGCTACCAATGAAACAACATAGAGAAAATTTAAAAGCATATTACTAAGTGACAGAAGTCAACCTGAGGGGCTACATGCTACAGGATTCCCACCGTATGACACCTGGAAAAAGTAAAGCTATGGGAACAGTAAAAAGATCAGTAGTTGCCAGGGGTTGGGAGGAGGGAGAAAACGACTGGGTGGAACACAGCAGGGTTTTTAGGGCAGTGAAACCATTCTGCATGATACGGTAACAGTGGATAGATGTCATTCGACATTTGCGTCCCCCCCAACGATATGCTAACGTCCTAACCCCACAATACCTCAGAATGAGAGCTGGTGTGGGAATAGGGTCTTTACAGCTAAAATCGGTTAAGATGAGGTCATACTGGAGTAGGACTGACCCTTAATCCCTCATGACTTAAGGTGTCCTTAAAAGAAGAGAAGAAGACACGCAGGGAGGAGAGTGCCACGTGAAGACATAGGCCCATGAGGGGAGGGTGCCTGAACAGAGGCAGGGTCTGGAGTGATGCACCTACACGCCGAGGGATGCCAAGGAGTGCCAGAAAGCACCGGAAGCCAGAGGAGGCAAAGGAGGATTCTGCCCTGCGGGTTTCAGAGGAAGCGTGGCCCTGACGACACCTTGATTTCTGACTCCCAGCCTCCGGACCTATGGAATACAGTTCTGTTGTTCGAAGCGCCCCTATCTGTGGGACTTGGTCAGGGCAGCCTCAGGGGACTAACACAGTCATCGCTTTGCTCCAGGGTCCTCCTGAGTGACCTTGCCCGCTCCCAGGAATTTAAGAGCCATCGCTTGCTGATGATTCCCAGGTTTGTACACCAAGGCTGTATTAGGTGGACAGTGATTGCACTCTCCCCATTTGGCAAAGAAAAAATCTTTGTCCGTTTTCTCATTTTTCCCCTTTCCACAAACCAGCTTTGGTGTCCACTGACCCAGAGAGATATTGTTGGTGGTGGCGGACAGGGTGGGGATGGGAGCAGTGACCCCAATGTGAAGAGAAAAAGAAGGCGACCCCCGCATTGAGTTTCCGAAGTCCAGGTTCAAGAGATATGAGAGTGTTTCAAAGGCAATTTCTAATTGTCTCCGCTTCAGTCGTGCATGCTGACTTTCCAACTCAGCCCTAAGGTCAGATGAGACTATTCCCCTCCCGCCCACACCCCACCTCTTAACTCCACATGGCAAAGCTGACCACTGAACACACCCGCGTGATCATTTTGCGAGCATCTCAAACAAGAACATCCAAAACTGAACTTTGGATTCTCCTCTTCAAAAAAGAGATGAACAGGCAGATAAGGAAAAGACTGGTCCTTGCCCGAAATTCCCTATCTCTGAGCATGGAAAGCCATGTGGAAGGCAGGGAAGGTAGCAGACAAGGGAAGAAATTAATAGGAAGACGAAGAAATAGAAGCTGGTTTACTAAAGCCCGGAAAGCATTAAAGAGGGACTTCGGCGAGGTGATAGTCTAAGGATCAGGGGAAGATGAAAATCAGGATTGTCTCGCCCAGCACCGTTGGTCTGATCATCTTACAAAATCCCCGTGGTAACACGGGAACCCCTACATGCATCAGTTCACCACGGGAAATAATCATATTTCGCATTTATAGTTTTGGCTCTCAGCCTATCTTCATGTACTTTCAGATCTGATTTTTCTGCTACTCCACAGATCGCACTCTCGGTTGCCTTTGAATTATTGAATCGCTGTTCTTTATCTGCAGTCTCGACTAGTAACCTTATTATAACAATTGCCCAAGACTCGGAACTGAACAGTGCACAATAAAAATCCAAAATAATGAAAACACTTAAATTAAATAAAAATCTCCTAACAAGTAGCAGAGCATTCCGGAATGGATTGCATGAGTCACTGGCTGTATGATTTATTTTGGAAGTTAAAGCCACTCAAGAAAATCATTTCGATCCCAACGTTGGTCACACCGGTGTCACACTGGTCATGGAGCCTCTGAGTGAAATAGCCTCATGCAGACATTATTAACCTATAATAATATCCTAATAACCTGCTGGTATTTATGACTAACATTTTAAAACCTGTTTGCTAGTGACTTCAATAGTTATGGCATATTTCTCTTCATTGCCACTTACCCATATATGTTTAAAACTCTGTGTGTTGTAAACTCACTATAACACTTATACTGTGACACTCAGGCTGGAATCTGCTTCTTTTTCTTCTTTTTAAAGAAGGATAAGAAAAGAAAAAAATCTCCTCACACATTTAAGAAAATCCTAATTTTGTGACTTGAAAAAGCAGAATGGTTTTATGAACAGCGAACTAGAGAGCTCTGTTCTAAATTCTATTTTTCCTTTTCCGTAACAGCAAAAAGTCAGCAGGTGGGAAGAGATTGGATCAGGCACCTTACAAAAAGATAACATACTAATAGCCACTAATGATATGAAAAGGTACTCAAGTTCCTCAGTAATCAGAGAAATACAAGCTGAAATAAAAATGAGACGCTGTAACAGAATGGCTACAATTAAAAAGACTGATGGTACCCAGCCTTGAGGAAGACGTGGAGGAATGGGAAGAGCCACACATTCCCGGTGAGAGAAAAGTGGTACAACCATGTTAGAAAACTACTTGAAATATCTGCAAAGGATAAACGTGGACATACCCAATGATTCTACTGATAAGGATATCGCTGTATTAATTTTTGATTGCTGCTGTAACAAATTACCACAGACTTAGTGGTTTAAAACAACACACGTATTATCTTTTGGTTCTGTAATTCAAAAGTTTGAAATGGGTCTCCTGGGCTAAATCAAGGTGTTAGAAAAGCTCTGTTTATTGATCACTTGATCATTTCAGCTTCCAGAGGCTGCCTGTAGTCCTTGGCGGAAAGGTCTGGAGCCAGCAAGGGCAGGTGAGCTCTCCCACTGTGTCACTCCCACCTCCTCTAACTGCCCCGGATTTAAGGACTTTGACGGTACCCTGGACCCAGCCGGATCGTCGGGGATAATCTTTCTACCTTAGATTCAGCTGATTAGCAAACTGACTTCCATTTGCTACCTTAATTCTCCTTTGCCACTAAATGTAACACGTTCATAGGCTCTGGGGATTGGGATGTAGACGTGTCATAGACCATTATTGTTTTCACCACCATGGCCAGCAGAAATGCACGCACATGGGCATCAGAAGACATGTATAAGGATGTGCAGAGCAAGTGTGGTCTTTATTGGTCCAAAGGTGGGAATAACCCAAATGCACACCAATGGTAGAATAGATTGTTATATAGCGTATGGGGTGGCGTATTCATCAGACAGAATCCTCTACAGCAATGAAAGAAATGAGTCACAGCTCCATGCTACAGTTTGAACGGACCTCACACACAGAATGCTAAGCAAGAAGCCAGACACAAATAAATACATATGGCAGGATTCCAGTTACATAAAGTTGAAAAACAGGCAAATGTATCAATTATGCCTCACTAAAGCTGGGGAAACGACAGCCAAGCTGTGGGGCTAGACGTCAAAGGAGTGTCTACATGTAGGGAGGAAGAAGAGAGGTGATGACTTGGTGGGGGGTGGGGAGGTCCAGGGCCTCTGGATCCTTTGGGGTCATGTTCTACTTCTTGACCTGGGTAGTTCGTTACATGGGTGTGTTCACGGATGAAAATTCATTGAGCTGCACAGGTAAGACTTCTGTACTTTCATATCTGTGTCATGCTTCCACAACAGGGTTTTTAGAAATGACGCACTTGCGATACTGTTCCCTATTAAGTCCCATGCCACGGGGCGGCCCTGTGGGGTGTGGGAGCAGGTTTCCTGATGCCTCAAACGGCCACAAAATGAGCCTTGAAGTGGTCCTCTGAGCCTTGACATGAGACTGCATCCGGCTGACACCGAGACCTGGCCTATGAGAGAACCTTAGCCAGTGGCACCCGCTACACCACTCCCAGATTCCTGACCCCCGGGAATCATGAGCTAATAGATGTTCTCTGTTTTAAATCACTCAGCTCGCCAAGAGTGGAGCTGTTAGCAGAGACCTGGGTGAGCGCCTTGGCCTGCATGGCTCACGCCCCCGCATGAGAACGTAGCGTGGCCTGAGTAGGAAGTCAGTCACCTGCCGCAGGCTACAAGGGGCAGGTGTAGTGTGCGATCCACATGTGTCGGTCAGAGAGCAACACCTCAGTTGCAGAAGACAGAAAACCGTGCCCGGGTATCAGAACAGTCGTGTCTAAATGCCCTGTCACAAACTAGGCAGCCAAGCTCTCGTTGGCTGAGATTCATGCACACTCCGGGTACCAGTCCAGAGCACGGACCCTGTCCTGCAAGACTTCAGGCGTGCCCTTCTTCTCCTTCAGGTACTGCACCCAGTGGTTCCCACATCCTTTCTGACCCCTACTGTGGTCACTCAAACCTCCCTTGGAGCAGTTGTTCCGTGAACGCCTCCCAAGTGAATTCTGGGAAGTCACGGCTCCCTCAGTCAAATAACCAAGGTCAAGATCTGCCAGTGGGAGCGTGTCTTCTCAGCTGCCCCCTACAACCAGCGCAGAGGAGTGTTCGAGCTCCTCTGGGCCAACGCTGTTCACACTGGGCCAACCTTGTTAGAAGCTTTCGTAGGTGCTGATCACTGAATCTGGCCCCACGCTTCCATGAGGACATCTACCGAACTGTGGGGGCGCATCACAGCACCCCGACTCACTTGCTAGCTTTTGAAGACAGGGGACTCGCCTCAGGCATCCTCTGTAGCACCGTGCACAAAGGCAGGCTGGCCACACGGGCCCTGAACTCACGTGAGGAGCCGCAGAGACACACGTGTGCAGAAATATGCTTGTTGCTACGTCACATTCACCCAGACAGGCCAAGAAGTGTAGATTTTTAAATTTCCCATAACTGATCTGCTCTTCAGTAGCGGCCCCCCTATCAGGCTAACTATGGATAACTATGAAGAGAAACCAAATTGAAACTTAATTGGTGTATGGTTTCACAGTCCATATATATATATATATATATATATATATATATATATAATCACTCAGCCTCTGTGTGGCGAAAAGTTCAGTCGTTCAGATTTCCTCCGCACCTGGTTCCCTTCAAGGAACATGTGTGGGGAGCTAGAGAGTAGCTGGGGCCTTGTGGTAGCAGAGATGGGGGACCTGGAAGCCCTTGCCAAATTATTTTTTTTAAATATCGATTACCCAGGCTGGGTGGCTCAGTTGGCTGGAACACCATCCCATACACCAAGAGGCTACGGGCTTGATTCCTGGTCAGGGCACGCGCCTGGGGTGTGGGTTCGATCCCCGGTCTGGGCGTGTGCAGGAGGCCACCGGTCAATGTCTCTGTCTCACATTGACGTTTCTCCCTCCTCCTTTCCCTTTCTCTCTAAAATCTATAACCATAGCCTCAGGCGAGGGTGTCTAGGTCTGTATCTAAGCATGAAATCTCCATCCCTACTATGTAGCAGGCAGTGTCCCAGGTGCTGAGGCATTGGGTAGGCAGCAAGAAACACAAGTCCTGCCCTCTGGCCTCATGGACCTCACATCACATCCTGTTGGACACCGGAGAGAGAAACAGGCTCACCCTGTGGTGTGTCAGGGAGAGCTAAGTGACACGGGGCGGAGGGGTAGGCCAGGAGATACAGGGAGCGCAGCGTGAGGCAGCAGTTCACAGGGGTCGTCAGGAAGTAGTTACGCTATGACAGTGGATGATCTCACCAAGAGTTGGGTATTGAAAGGAATTCCAGAGTTTAGAGATAAAGAAGCATCTGCAAAGGGCGCTGAGAAAGGGGACAGGTCCCAGCCATTGGCCCCGGGCTCAGTGTCTCCCTCACGGCGGCGCCTTCTGCTGCCCCCAGCCCTCCAGCTGTCCCCAGCACTGCCGGCATTCTCTCTGGCCCGGGCTAGGAAGTCTGGATCCTCTGCTGTTCCTGAGCCCACAGTGGAGCTCAGGAGCATGGCCGCAGGCTCCTTCCTCCAGTCAGTTCCTCAGCCAGAGCCTCGTAACTGCTCCTTCGTCACCCTGACAGGCGGGCTTCACCTGGGGCTGGGAGCCTCCTCTGAGGTGTGTCCAGGAACCTGTGCCACGAGCCCACCCTTCCCTTTAATGTGCTCAGGCTCCCCCAGAACTACCTGTCAGTCTGTTTTTCTCGTCTGCCACCTACACATTCATACACACACGCACTCTTAATGGTTCTGCCCCTGGCAAGAGGCGACGGGAACCTATCTGATCACTTGCCTCAGCTCGGGTTCCCCTCACCCTGGGTCCCTTTCTTTCCACCATCCCCTGGATGGGTCTTCTCTCTGACATGGACCAGCCTTTCCTGAAACCCACCCCTCCAACCAACCGGGCACGCCTCCAGCCGTGCTCGAGGAGTTCTAGAATTTAGAAATCCCTCTTCCCTTTCCATAGAGCCTCGCTTTCCTTCAAGGCCAAATTCTGGCTTCAGAGGTCAAGTGAGATTTGCTGCTGAAAGGTAATCACTTGCCTCTCTGTCCTACCCACCTTCTCCTTCTGTGGGGCAGGGAACTCATGGCTCAGACTTGGGGGGAGAGAATGGTGCCGCGGGACTGGGGGCGGGGGCTGTGATATGATTTCAAGGAGAAACAAAAAATAAGTCCTTTTAATGTTTTCGGAATGCGATTCTGTTTCTCGGCTCAACCGTTTGCACTCGGGTTACAATTGTCCTTCTTGTTTTCCCTCCCTACCCACCTAAGAGGGGGATCAGGCGGGGAACCGTGAACGGGAGGTTTCTGGGCCACTGGCTCGGTAAGTGGGACAGGGGAAGCGTGGAGGCTGGGCGGGAAGCGGAGAGTGGACAGAATGAAAGGGCCCAGGGCACCCGGGGTCAGAGAATCAGAGCTGGGAGAGCAGGGCTGTCCCGGAGGCCTCTTCCTTTGTCCTCGCCAGGTTGGGAAAGGGTTGCGGTGGAGGAGGGAGCCTACTTTTAACACGGAAGTTCCAGCTCCTGGAGTCAAGTTCGGGGGAGGCCTGGAGAGCTTAGTTTTGCGGGGCCAGCAGAGGGGAGCGGCGAGGGAGCCGTCACGGAGCCCAAGGAAGATTGAGCACATTGATTTGTTTCCCCCCTTAATTTTTTTCTAGTCACTGCGGTTTGTGATTGAGTGGGGTTGCTGGGGAAGACAGCCAAGGCTTTTTTTTTTTTTTTCCAGCCAAGACTTTTAAAGGTGCCAATACTCCAGCAAAAAATAAGAAATAGTGGCTGCTAAAAGAGCCTAGATTCTCCCTTCTCCCCTCCGGTGCCTCATTTTTCTTTTCCTCTTTTACTTTGCTGGATGACCCTGCCTGTTGCGAGGTGATGCACGCCTTCGGTGAAGCACAGAGCGGGACGAGGGGCAGGCTCGGACGGGCAGTCGGGGGGCGCGGGTCCTGAGCGCAGCTGATGATCTGACCGTGACTCGTGGCAGCCCAGCTCCCGGTTCCTCCCTTCTTCCCCGTGCTCCTGCATTCCTGCACCCGCCAAAAACTTACAGGGTGTCTATCATGTGGCCGGCACTCTCCATACAGTGTGACAAAACAGACACAGTCCCGCCCTTGGGAAGCTTACATTCTAAAACGGTAGAGCCCTGACCAGTGTGGCTCAGCGGGCTGGGCATCGCCCTGCAAAGTGCAAGGTCACCTGTTCGATGCCTGGTCAGGGTAAAACCAGAAAAACTGGTGTTCGTGCTGTCTGTCACCTCCCAGACCCGATAAGCAGAGACAGGGTTTGACTCTCTATGGGCACTTTATTCAGATGGCCGGCACTCTGGGAAGATGGCGGGTTTGTACCCTAACAGACCATCTTAAATTCCATTGTAAACTGACCTTTTTCATAAGGAGAAGAAAAGTGTAGGTAAGGGGTTTGGAATTCAGGGAAAAGCTAATTGGATGAAAAGTTGCAGCATCCTTTCATCTGTGCCCTGGGCGGTGGCTGTCTCACCCTGGAGGACGGTGGTTCAGATACCATCTCCAGTTGCTTGCGGTCCTCCTGAGGCACAGAGATGGAACTGCTTATGGTCTCCTGGAGTCAAGGTGGGTCATACCTTCAGGTCCTGGAACAATGGCTTTTCCATGCATTGATTACTAAGCTTATTAGCTATGACCTGAACTCAAATTTTCCACCTCTCGAGTCCTCCATCAGGGGCATTCGCCTGGACTGCGGTTTAGTCCCCGGCTGGGGCGCGTACAAGAGGCGACTGATGGGTGTTTCTCTCACATCGATGTTTTTCTCCCTCCCTCCCTTCCCCTCTCTCTAAAAATAAATACATTTTATATATATATAAAATATATATATAATAGTAGATAATAGTAAAGAAGTGGCAAGACATGAATGCGTGCTTACAGGTAACAAGTGCCAGAAAGAGCACCAGAACCACACTATAAGAGAGACTCACTAGGCGCGGCTTTCTACTTTACATGGTGGTCAGGGAAGGTTTCTCTGAGCGGGGACGTTTACGCGGGCACCTGAAGGATGACGTAAAATGCAGAGACCCAGATCATACCCACAGGGATACAAGGCCAAGGAAGACCAGAGGTGGTGAGAAATGAGCTCGGGGGGCCCCCACACCTGACAAACAAGTGTAGGGGTTACTTTCCACAGTTTTGTTTTGTTTTTTTGGTTTTTTCCATTAGCTTTGACCTGAAAGGCATCTATCAAAGGAAATCATGTCCGAATGTTTCCTATTCTTGAGAGGAGCATGTTAAGTCACAGAGTGGTACAGGTCTGCAATATATATATTTTTTAAATAGAACTTTCTAAATTAAAAGAATTTGTGACTCATGCTGTAATTAGAATCCAAACTATTTTTTATAACAAAAGCCAGGAAGCAGACATATTTGTGACAGTAACTGTCTTCCTCATTTTCACTGCAGAGAAAGCCTCAAATTCTTTTGCAGAAAATCGGCAATTGAGTAGGTCCCAAGATCTTTCTCACACGGGGGTAGCCTTTCCAACTTGCAGACTTTGCGCTATTACCAACAAAAGTCACTAAAGCCAAATCGTGTGTATGTGACTGGCCCCCACGTATTCTTTCTTTTCTCCCTGTCGCCTGCCTCTGTGTCCATTCATTCGATGCTGGCCGGGAACACAGGTGTGAACAGAACAGACTCTGCCCCTCTTCTCGGGAAGCTTAGCTTCTGCTGGGGGAGACAGTCAATAAATAAACAGATCCACACGCAGTGGGTCTGTTAGCCATTGGCGATGATAAGAGAACTAAAGCAGAGAAAGGGGATAGAGGGTGGCTCATGGGGGTAGGGTGTCTACTTCATATGCGCATCAGAAAAGGCAATATTGGAGCAGACACTGGAAGGACTGGAGGGAAAGGCCATCCAGGGGAACAGAAGATGCAGAGTCAGAGGAATTAGAAACAGGAAGCTGGCGTGACTGAAATGGCTGAGTGGTATCTTAGTTTGCATACTCCCTGACCCAAGGATTTGCATGCAAGTGATCTTAGGAAGCACAAGAAAGAATGGGGAAGTGGGAGAGGGAAAGACGGGTAGCTAATCAATGGGATGCTAATGAGGGGGTAATAGCTGCAGGCAACTGAGGCCCAACCTTCCTGGGGACCTCTGAGGGAAAGTGTGGGCACAAGGACT
>PVJD01019477.1:0-11611 GCA_004026545.1 Mormoops blainvillei
CTTTGGCTTAAGCTGTCCATGCAATGGCTTCTGTGCAGGAGTCACCTTCTAAGCTTCTTCTATGATCTGCAGGGCAGGTACTTATCACCTTCCTGCTGATTACCGGGTCCCTCCCATAGCACAGAGCAGGAGGGGCCTCAGGGGCACTAACGAGACCTTCTCTCACCTCCTCACAGAGGAGGTGCCTGCTCTGTGCTTGGGACCACCCCGTATGTCCCCTTCCAGAGTTCTAACAAGGGAGTGGGACACAAGATCCCAATGCTTTCAGTTTTCCCTCAGTGAGCAACACCCACTTCTTTGGAATTTTGTCTAAAGAGAAGTCAGAACACGCTTGCCTAGGTGTTGCTTCCCCAACCTCCATCTTTTTCTCTTTCCTTCTCTCCACTGGGCTGGATCAAGTAGGCCTTCTACTTCCTCTTGGTGTCTGGTTGGAACTTCTCTGATGTTGCAGCTTCCTTCCCTAGAACAGCAAGTCTTGCCACCTAGTTATCTTCTAACTGTAGAAGGAATGCCATCTTCTGAGCCAGCCTGACTTAACAGGGAGCAATGGGACAGCCAAGATGAAAGAACATGAATGGACATTTCCAAAATGTATCCCTGTATTTAATCATCGTTTGTCAGGACACATGGGTACCTATATATGCCAGGGACCCGGCTGGCATCAGAGACACAGTTAGGACTCAGTCCCTGCTCTCAGTGAGCTCTGGGCAGTAGTTGAGGAGGTCAACATGCAAATGAGGCTCTACAGTCCAATACAGGTAGTTCTGGAATGCAGCATAAGGAGGTGGGACAGGAGCTCCGGGAGGTGTGAGTAGCTCTGTGTCAGCCTGGGCGGTTCTGGGCAGGCTCAGAGCAGATGATAATTTAGAGGAAATAACTATTCGAAAAAACAGAAGGGCAATCTCCAAAGATGTGATGAACAGAGGCTGGAAAGAAGGATGTACTTGGAGAATCATGGGCGATTGTGTGGGGTAGAGGGAGTGAGCGGTGAGGCAGCTGGCACCAGTGTCTGATGTTGCAGTTGAAGAACGTGGACTTACTCACATAGGCAGTGGGGACCACTGGAGAGACATGCCATGTATGGTGCGTAACCCAGATCTTTGCCTCCACAAAAGCCTTTTTTGGGGAAGGGGTATCAGTCTTGCATCAACTTCTGAGCCTGTTCCACACTGAAGTTGCTCCTTTTGCCATCGTCATTCCTCCAAGAGCTCCAGGACCACTATACTACTTGGCACAGTGATGCCACCTCTGCTTTGTTGTCAATTGAAAGGTGAACGTGGGTGCCACACCCCTTTTATTTTCCCCAACACTTATATAGGTTATAAAGACATATGGCACTATCAAAGCTTTGGGGTGATGGAGAAGGTTTACATGACAGCAAGAAATTTACTTGGAGTCGAATATAGCTCCAAAACCCATAATCTGCAATTCTTAATGCCAGAAACCTCTGAAAGCTGATTAAAAACATTTGTACTCACCCATAAAGGCTCTGCTCTGTGATATCACTACTTGGTTATGCTTTCTGGGACTGTTTCTGGCCACAGGATTGAGTATGCTCTACGAGCTTGTCAGCATTAACATCACTGTGCAGGAACTCACACCAACGAAAATAACTCTAGTCCAACTTGGCTATAGGGCTGTGAATGAAGCAGTAAAATGGTAACAGTAAACAGTTTTCTAGAAACAAAGACCCTTGGCCATACTGCCAAGAAAAGTTAAGAGCAAGAGCTGTTTTCTAGGGGCCTGAGAAATCAGGGCCCTTTGCTGTAGAATTTTATCTTAAAGCAGGATACCTCTTTCCCACCAGAGAGCCGTCTGCTGACAGAGCCAAAGTCATTTATTTCAATCCACTATTTCTTATAATCACAGGGGAGTCTTTCTCAGCAACAGAAGTTCACACTGGGGACTAGTTAAAAATAAGGTTAAACAATTTGTTTAGGGCATCAAGGTGCAGATGCTGAACAAAAAGCTTAGGAATATAAAGTTCACAATAAGGAGTTTTTACACGTTTCTAAGCAAAGCACAAAGAGATATCCATTGTCTTTGTTTGTGGTAATGCTTTATAAATTCATGGTAACACAGAATCAGTGAATACTGAGCTACTCCTCCTAAGGGAAATACAGGGTTAGGTCCCGGCGAGCCTGGTAACAACATTTTCATCAACCATTCAATACATAGCTTAGTTTTGTGTGTGTCTCTGCTTTAAGGCACCTTATTCAATATACGTTGTTGGTCCATAACATTGAACTCACAGGCAGCAGCACTGTCGCCCCTGCTTCCCACGGCCTCCTTGAGCTTACGAGCACTAGACAGCACTTCAGTGCTATATGCAGGGACCACTTTAGATAGCAAAGTGACCAAGAAAAAGCACAGACATAAGAAAACAATGGCACTACATAGGCTGCAAAAAGGATAATTGTTTTTAGTACGAGAGTTGGCATCAGCTGGGAACATGCATGTCAAGCAACTCAAATTTATCACCTCTCTGCACAGGCCCATGAGTGACTGTGAAAATGCTGAGAGTATTGATGTGGGGGGTTACGTAAATTTTAGCCAGTGGGTGAAAAACCCCCATCACCTAGTGATGTCATAACCACCATAATGGTGTTGTTCAGTACATTACTCATGTGGTCGTGGTGATGCTGTTGTGAACACCCCCACTGCACCGCCAGGTATAAAAGTACAGCGTGTATAATTACGTGTGGTATGTAATACTTGACAATGATAGTAAATGACTATGTTACTGGTTGATGTATTTTCTGTGCTATGCTTTTAATCATTATTTTAGAACGTATTCTCTCTACTTATAAAAACAGTTTGCTGTACAAACACTGTGGTCTGTTTCGCCAACAGCCTCATACGTCTCATATTTACCAAGTCTCTTGATTGTATCATTTTCTCTCATGCCTGATTTAATCTCATGTTGTGTACAGCAACATGCAGTTCAGGCTTGTAGCCTGGGAGCCATAGGCTGCACTATATGGCCCAGGTGTGTAGGAGGCGAGACCATCTATGCTGGTGTAAGTTCACTGTGTGATGTTTGCACAATGGCAAAATGTTCTGATGAATTTCTCAGAGCAAACGCCTATCGTTAGGCTGTGTGTGACTGTACTATATGATCCAGCAATCCCACTTCCAGGTATATACCCAAAGGAATTAAAAGCAGGGTCTTAAAAAGATATTTGCACACCCATGTTCACAGTAGCATTATTTACAATAGCCAAAGTGTGGAAAAAAACTGAAATGGCCATCAACAGATGAATGGATAAATAAAATGTAGTAAATACATACAATGGACTATTTTCAGCTTTAAAAAGGAAGGGAATTCTGGCACATGCTACAATATTAATGAACCCGGAAGACACCATGCTAAGGGAAGTCAGCCAGTCAAAAAAGAATACTGTTAGGTGCCACTTATATGAGGTACTTAGAGTAGTAAAATTTATAGAGACAGACCATAGCCTGATGTTCTCAGGTGCTACAGGAAGGGGAGAATGGGGAGTTATTGCTTAAGGAGTAAAAAGTTTGTTGTGCAAGATGAAAAGAGTTGTGGTGACTGGTTGCATAATAATGCGAATGTATTTAACATTGCTGAACTGTACACTTAAAAATGGTACAGATGGTAAATTTTATGTTATGTATATTTCACCACAATATAAAAAAGAATACTATACACTGGCAAGGGAAAAGTACCACGAGCAAACATTAAGTGTAAAAAGCAGAATAAAAATTATTAATATAGTTTAATAATAACTAGTGGAAATCCATGCAAATAAAAAGATTACTGTGAAAAAATCCAAGTGCTTAATATGTCTACAGGAATACGGCAGAATGACGGACTTTTTCCGTTTGTTAAAAGTGAACTGATATTAAAAATATGATTTGGTTAAAAAATAAAGGAGAAATATTCATATACTGTAAATGAATGTTGGTAGTTGTAAGGGAAAAAAAAAACCCGACAAGGTTACTAAATGCGGTTTCCCCTTAGCTTGAAAACGCTCTTAGCACTTCATTTTTCCCTGCTGTAAGCGCGCCTTTGTGTTCTTAAGCAAGGACATGAATGGCTAGGTAGTTTACTACCTGCTGCTGTGATCAGCAGTGGAAATAAGATGGAAACTGACTTTTCATCTTCTACAGCTTCTTACAAAAGAGGACTACATTTTTGTTCAATGTTTTTCCTATGTGTAATGATTCTCTATTTTTTCTTGTTTAAATTGATGGCAAAAATTACTCTATGGTTTTATTTCTTTAAATTCTGAGTATTCAGTAAGCACAGTAAAAAATGTCCTTTGGCTTCAAATTCATGGCTGAAAAGAATTGCACAGTAACAATAAAGCGCTTCAGCTCAGGTTACTTAAAAGTCACTTGACGAGAACGCTAGGGAGGGTTTTCTTTTAAGAGGAAAATGAATGAATGAATAAATGTGCAGTAAGTGAAGGGAGCCTGCCAGCCCTGCTTTCTTCAAAAGAAATGCACTGCCACGTGGACAGTGGAGATGACGCACCACACTCGCCTCAGCTGTGGCAGATAAAAAATGAATGTTAATGATTAATTTCAAATTAGCCAGCTCTTTTCTTTTGCCTGCAGCTGATGCTGTAAGCAATATCGAGTCTCTAGGGATTACTGGAGTTTAGGTGGCTATAATTCATCCAATCATCATAAAAAATTTTTTTCCTTGTTCTGTTCAGTTTCACGAGGCTTAATGTTTTTTGCATTCGAATTGTGTTTCTTCACCCCAGTGATGAAACAGATTTTTTCTCCAGATTGCTTTCCATCTGGTTGTTTTGTAATCATAAACAAACTACATTTGAAGTAATTTTTTAAAAGCCCAAACTCTCATTTTCTATTCTGTTTTTTGCAGGCGAGCACTTGAATAAAATTAATTATTTTCTGACTTTCGTAGTGCACATTTATCATTTTAGGGTGTGTGTTTGAATATGCATATAACTGTATATATCTCTACATACATTGGTATAATACACATATCTATGTGAATACATATTCACACATATCCGTACATGTATGTATATAAGTGCATAATATTGATATATGCAGATACATACATATATACATATGCACACCTCCAGGTTTTCTTTTATTTGCCCTTTGGAGACTTTCTGTTATTTCTGTTATATTTTTCAGGCCATCATAATTTGAGGACTTGGCCAGTGAGTGACCTCAGGTGTGTGGGAAGAGGCTGACATCACCATCTGGGGAAGATAAGGTTTGTTTTGACTTCTGTACAGGAAAGCAAAGAGTTGCATAAGTGTATCCTGGAGAGCTCAGTGAGCATGTCTGACACATTGAAACTACATGAAGCTGTGGTGTTTTGGTCCCAGGGAAGCCAGGAAGGGCACCGCCCTCCACATTGTCCCTGCCCTGTGGGACGAGGCACAGAGGACCTCGGGGACAAAGCAGACAGCTGGCCATCTGTGCAGTCGGTGAAAAGAAACTCATCTTCTTTAAAATCAGTCCCGTGCTCATTTAGAAAGATGCAGTGGTGTGAAGAGCTGGAGCAGTAAGAGCAGTTGGGGTGGAGGACTTGTGGTCGACCATCTCTCTGCACCTTATACATCTGTCACACCAGCCTGAAAATTCTCCTTCAGGGAAGGCTGCCCCAGAAGCTGGGGACCGTCCTGTGCCTCCAATGAGTGACCCCAGTCAACGCTCCACACTGTCAGTTTGGGAGTTCACCAAGATGTCTGTCCTGCCGCTCCCCTCCAGCTGTATGCTGGGGCCTAGAAAACCAGCAGCCCCTGGGACTAGGAGCTTCTGCTGGTGGGAAATTCTGCAGTTCACTGCTCCTAGAGAAGGACCTGATTAGAGCTCTGAGCAGGCTGGGGAAGCCACTCTGGGTCCTGTTTGTACCTATGTGTTAGCCACTGAGATATTCTAGGAACAGGGGGGAGACCAAGGTGGGGAGTGCAAACTGGGGTGAAGGAGGAAAAAGAAAAAGCTTCTCTCTTTCTCTCAGAAAATATCCTCAATAAAATGTATAAACCACCCTAACATATTTTGAAAATTTGGATAGTATTTAGTGGTCACTAGAAAAAAGAATGGTAAAAGAAAGTATCCTCTCTTCAAATCTTCAACTTGCCCATGTTTCCAGGTTCCTTTTCCCGTAGCCGGTAGCCCATAAATACATACGGGAATCTCTTAGCCAAAGGAACACATTCATGTGCACTTGTGGTGCCTCCATCAGGTGCCCCATTGATCCTTCCTTTTTACATAACTTCTCAAAAGAATAGTTTACATTCACTCTCTCTGCTCCTTCACCTCCCATTTCCTCGGGGCATTGCAATCTGCCTTCTGAGATTATTTCTGTTGGAACTGCTCACCAGAGTTGTTAGAACAAAGTCATTCTAATTTGCAACAGTACTGGGCTGTATTTATTCTTCATCTGACTGAACCTCTTTGCTGCACTGATACCATAGTGTAAATCATATTTGGGCAGAGATTTCTATTGTTTTGTTCACCTCTCTATCACTGTTACTGAAAAAAAATGAAGGTTCAGCTGCCTGTTGCCACAAAAGCCAAACTTGTGAGCAGATGCTGGTTCAAAAGGGAAGGGGTTTTGTTCAGGTGCTGCATGATCTGGGAGAATGGCAGACTCTTATCTCAAAGCCCATCTCCTCAGCAAGACCGAGACAAAAGCCAGTGTCCAGAGTTCCTATTCCAGTTTAAAGTGCAGTCCTTTGGAGTCTGCAGGCAGCTGCTAAATGGTCATAGTCCTCATCCAGGTAGTTTCCGGCTGTTGTTCATTTCAGGCTCCCTCCTAGAGACTGCATGTGGATCCCACAGGGCTATGGCTACTAGGGCCACAAGGTCATGTGCCCCTGCAAGGGAGCACACAGGTGCACTGGCTAGTGCATCACCAGGTGGGCAAGAGAACGGAGAGGAACCCTCTTGGAGGCAATGGCCATGTGGCTATTAAGGTCACATGGCCCATGGAAAGAACAGGCCAGTGCACTGTGCAAGTCCAGGTCATGAGCCAGAGTGCCATAAGCCAGAGAGAACATTTCTTTGTTCCCTTGTGATTAGATTAGCTTGGGTATGAAATGGACCAGGTACTTTCTCAAAATGACCAATCAACATCCTAAACTTTTGTGTGCTTCAGGTGGGTCCACCTTCCAATCAATCCCTTCTTTCCCCAGGCTAGACTGACAGGCCTCTTTGATCCAGTACCTCCCGCTGTGCCATTTTGACTTCTATGGTGTATGTACCTTCCTTCTCCTGGTCCCACCCCCAATTTTATACTGGAAAAGGTGAGGAGGGCTTTTTCCTTTATCAATTATCTTGCCAGCCTTTTGTGCACTCAATGTAAGAACAACCCCCGGCTACTGTATTGGCCAATGGGAAGGGATTCCCCAGCATTCCAGGCAGTCTGTGTACCAGTAACATCCACAGTACATAGAACATGACTGGCATTGCAGAGATGCTCCATAAGCATTAGTTGAATGAATGAACTCATGAATTCTTTCCCAAGACTCACTGAAGAGTCTACTCCTGTGCTTCAGTGACTTGGCACCATCTTGGTTCTCCTCTCTTGCTATCTGTTTTGGCCTCCTTCACAGACGTCCTTTCTGTCAACACTGCGCATTTTGCTGTTCCCCAGCATTTCTTCCTTGTCCTCATCTCTTCTCATTCTACACACTCTCTCTGAGTAACCTCACGAACTTTTATGTGTTAGCTACCTCTGTATGCTGAGGACTCCCAAATTATATCTTCAACTATGACCTCTCCCTTCAATGTCAGGCTCAGATATTCAAATGTTTGCTAATCATCCTTCCTTTGTGTGCTTTAAGTGCCTCAAAATCAGCATTTCTAACACTGACCCCCTAGTCTCATCTTCAGATCTGCATCTCCTCTTAATCTCTCATTTGATAGCGCCCTCATCTACCATGTCATCAAGTTAATGCGAGGTCTTTGATGTGAGCCCCTGCTTGGAGTCATGCATGGCCAACTGGAAGGGTGGGTCTGCTTCAGAGGCCTTTTTACATCAGGGATTACAAGCTCTCTTGAGAAAGGGCTCATCCTAAAAGAGGGAAGGGTGGGCAGATCTTACGGGCCTGGAACTGCAGAGTCTGGGAAACTTGATAGCCACCTTTGATACTTTTTCTCCCTTACAGAAGACTCTTTGTTACCAGACAGGACCCTGGCCCTGGGCAGATCCGCCTAGGGCCAGCTGTAGTGTGTGGATTCTTGACTTCCTGTAGGAAAGATTTCACAGCATGAATCCAGGTGACTGTGAGGATGTGTTTATTAAAACTGGGGACAGTGAAACAAGGAAGGGCTTAGTATAGAAGAGGCAACAGGAGAGCCTACGCTGGGCTGCCTGAGCTTACTGGAAAGTCAGAGAAAAGGGGGCTTTGGGGACAGGTTCAGGGGATTGGCCTGGGACAAGCTGCCTGCTACGTATTGCCTTAGAGTTTGGGAGACACATGCCTATGGGGGAAGAAGTAGGTGGGAGAGGAGGGGGGAAAGGGAATGGTGGGGGCTGCTCCCCAGAGGAAGAGCCAGAGCACTGAATCCTTTGTCTTGAGGCTTTTATCTCTCTCTTGCAGGTGGGAATCTTAGGAGAGGTCTGGGAGTGGCGGGTAGCAGCAGAATATTCATCAGTTTTCCAGGTGTGTCCGTTTAGGGTTGTGGTCTTTACTGATTGGTCAGTGCCAGAGCAGGAAATCATTAGTCATTGCAGTTGTTCCTGGTGTTGCCCACCTGGTTTTGCTGCTTTTCTGGGCTTGGAGCTGAAATACAACAGAGGCCGCGGTGTTATCTCTAGAGAGGCAACCTTCTGTATCTTGCTGTAAATTCCTCAGCCAGTTTGCTCAGCTTTCTCTCTGTTTCCCTATTCCACTTGCCAAGGAATTTTCCTAGCTTCTTACTATCTTATTATCTCAGCTTAGGACAGGTTAGGAAACTCAGCACCTAATACCATGTTTCTTAATATAGTGTCCTACGCACAGTCTTCAACTAATGCCAACTTGCCTCTTAAAAGTTTTAAAATTTTGTCTCCTTGCCTTGGTCATTTGCCTGTTTGCCTCAGATCCATTCCCCACCTTTCCTCTTTTTGGTTCTGCATCACAGGAAAGTCTTTTTCCTGGTCAGCTGGCTTCCAGGCAGGTTTGGCAGTGGGAGGCACTGTTGGAAGGCTGGGAGGCAGGAGGAGGAGAGAAGTGGGGGCGTTTCTCCTCTCGTCTTGCCTCCCATAGCATCTCCCCCAGGCTAGCTCTTCTCTGCCACCCCACCATAGTTCCACCAAATGGCTTCAGCTTCTGGCTCTGGTAACTCCGCTGCTTTCCTTTGTCCATTCAGCCCAGGGGTGACAGTGACTTCCAGCTTTTGCTAACCTCTGGATTGCTTTATTGTACTCTCTTGGGTGTTTCATCAGTTTTGTTGCTAGATAATCAGTTCATTGTATTAGTTTCCCTTTCTTTGAAAGAGTGAGGGTAAGTTTCTGTTTCCCTGAGTGGATCCTAACTAACACTCCCCTCTTAGGCTTCCTATCAGCCTCCTAACTAATTCAGACCCTGGTCTCCCTCACCTATACTCCTGTGTTGTTGCCGCCTACCTCATCTTCCTGCCTCCCATCCTTTCTCTCTTAAGTTACCTTCCTTAAATCTACCATACTGATATACCTGGAATACAAATACGATCTTGCCCCTGTCTTGCTTAAATCACTTCCACAATTCCATGTGCATTCAAGGAAAATTCTAGATCTGTACTGTCCAATAAGGTAGACACTAGCTACACATGACTATGCAACACCTGAAATGTGTAGCCACTCAGAATTTCAATGTGCTTTAAGTATAAAATACTTAGTAGATTTTGAACACTTAGCACAAAAAGGAGAGTGTAAAAAATACCATTAATTACTTTTAATACCAATTACATGTTGGGATGATAAAATTTTGGATATACTGTATTGGGTTAATAAAATATATTATGAAAATGTGACTTTTTTTTTTTTTTACTCTTTGTATAATGTGGCTATTACAAAATTTAGAAGTGCATATATGACTGACTCTTTTGGGCAGCACTGCTCTGTAAGGCCCAGTAGCCTCACTGTTTAGGACACTCTACTTTTTTATTTAAAACTCTAGGAAATACAGTCCAAGTGTGTATTAGGGCTGAGACCTCAATTCCCCCCTCGACCCCATCAATTAGTGTCAGACTTGAACCACTAGGGGGCATGCTCTCCCCCACCAGCGAGAGGAAAGGAATGCTGAGAAGGGTCCAGGACAAACAACAGGTGCTGGGGTGGAGGGTGAAACCATCCAGGAGAGGGCCAGAGATATTGGACGTTAAAAATCCTTGCTCCCTCCCGCAGGATCTTTCTGGATTCTCTCCTTAGCCTTTGATTGCTTCCTTTGGATAGTTGTTGATGCCCTTGGGCCACCCACTTACCCAGTGGCTGGTGGAGTTCGAGAAGCCAGATCCGCCCTTCTCTTCCCTCTCCTAGAGCAGGGCTGCGAACTCAAATGCACGGTCCCGCACAGCACATCAGCTTCAAACATGACATGCCACTAACAAAATGGTCTCGCCCAGAGCATGCTCCTAGGGCTGTGGCTCTCACTTGGGAGCCTGGAGTGGAAGTTGGATGAAAAAAGGGGCGTAAGGCTTCAGAGGTCTTGATCCTAGTGATTCAGAGGCCTATCTAATGCACACCATGCTGTGCCATGTCTCTGAGCCTTTGTTCATGGCCCTCTGCCTCTTCTCTTCCTCTTCCCCCTCCCTGCCCACTCCACTTGTTCTAAAAGAGGCATTTCAGATGTTCCCCCAGGAATGCTTTCCTGATCCCTGCATATAACACCAATATTGGATTTATCCCAGCTTATTTTACTGATTTGCTCATATATTTCTCCCCCTCATTAGACTGCGAGTGTCTTAATAGTAGAAACCATATTTTGTTCAACAGTGCCTGGCCATAGCAGGTGATCAGTGAGTATTAAATGAATAAATACGCCGATGCACGACTGGATGGATGAGCGGGAGAGCGGGTGATGGATGCTTTTCCGAGGTTCCCCACAGTACCTGACACAATGCCTTACACATATTTTTGGATCAATCAATAATACCATTTGATTGACTGATCCTTGGGTTCCAAAATATGGTCATTAAACTAAGCTACAGATCTAAAATAAAAACCAGATTGCTGGTCTTATTGCCAGTATTTTTGTATGACAGGAATATCCCCAAATTTGAATTAAGTTTGGGGCCAGTTTAGAGGTAGATCCAGACAAATATGGAAGAGGCAGATTGTCAGAGTGCGTAGCTGCCAGGGTTCCAGTCAGATAAACAGCCTGTTAGCCAATTTACACATTTCTCAATTAAGGATTGAATTCATTATTATCATTTTAATCTTGAATTTAATACTAGTGTACCAAAGGGATTGACTCAGCGGGTGGAAACCTGAGTCATTGTTAACATCTGATGATTATTTGCCAGGTTTTATTGAGCGAGTCATTTACTCTCTCTAAATAAATTCATTTTTTTTGAAAACTGGGAGAAATAACACTCACTCTACCTATTTCACCTGGCTGTGGTAAGAAACAAATAGGATTAGAATGTTAAGAGGTTTGGCAACTATAAGTTGTTATACAAATATTGG
>PVJD01019478.1:0-11607 GCA_004026545.1 Mormoops blainvillei
CTTGGATGGAGGCAGGTCACCCACAGTTAGAGAGCTAGGCCTGGCACAGCGCTGCCGGGAAGGTGGAGAAGCCGAGCTGGTGGTCCACAGCGGGGGTGTGGGACCAGGGGAGGTGGGGGGGAGCCAGAAAGGAGGACCCTTCTCTGTGAAGAGAAGGATCAGAGTAGAACTCTTTGGGGCCAGTGCTGATGCAGGGTCAGAAGGAATTAAAATCCCAAGTAGAATGGTGGGGATGTGAGTGTAACTCCCTTTGGACTAGGAATTGATTCTCCTCCCAGTTATAACCCAGATTTTAACCAGACTCCCAGCCCCTTAAAATTCAAATAATGTCAGCTAAAACCACCATCCCTTCTCCTGAGGAGAGGAGCTCAGCATGCTACCCAGATGCCTACGTGTGGCCAGGGTATACCTCTTCTCAGGCTCCCCTGGATCTAAGCACCAGCTAGTGCTGAATTTATTGAATTTCTATCCCTGCACCTGGTCACCTCCAAGAGAACTCGATCCTTCCTTTGATGACCACACCCCCCCCCCCGACCCACACACATACGCACGCCACTTCCGCGGGGCTTTGTGGGTCTAACGCCTTTTATTGAAAGTCTAGGGTGAAAGAGGGGGATTTAATGTCACAAGCATCCAAGCAAAAAAAAAAAAAAAAGAAAAAGAAAAGAAAACTCCTTAAATTTACATATTATATATCCTTTATTGTAAATGAACTTTCATGCTTCCTGCACCAGAGATTTCTCACTGGCCACACCACAAAGCTCCCTGGTTTCCATCCTTCCTCATCACCTGCTCTCTCCTGAATGTACTCCCCTGAATCCTTCTCGTGCCAAATCAGAGAGTAATGGAGATACAGAGTGAGGTGTTGACCCCAATCCTTCTACCCGCCCTTATCCTTTTACCCTGCGACTGTGCACTTCCTCCCTGGGCAGTGCACTTCCCTACCCCTGGACTGTGGGCTCGGCCACATGACTTGCGCTGGCCAGTGAGGCGCTGACAACAATGATAGAAGCCAAAACACAAAACGAGCTTGCACAGTGAGGCTCGATCTCTTGCACCTCTCTATTCCACGAAAAGAGCTCCCCTTGGGTAGCTACTGTCCCTTCAACGGGGACCCAAGATGAAAACACATGGGCGAACCTGAGCCCAACCTGCAATGAGGAGCCGGCCCAGCTGGACCCACAGCTCGAAGCAGGCTGCCCACTTGAGCCCAGCTCACACCAGCCAGCCCTGAACTGACACACGAGTGAAAATAACTAACTCGTTTTAAGTACCCCCTCGGGGTGAACCGTGCATGCGTGTGGGTGTGTGTGTATTTCTCCCTGAAAACTCTTTTTGCTGATAACACAGATTTGGAATGTAGTATTTTATTATCCATTAATCCTAAATAGTTTTAATTTTTCATTATGATCTCTTTTTTAACCCGTTAATTATTTTGATGTATGTTTTAAAATATCCAAATATAGGGAATGTTTTGACTTGTGGGGATATAAAATGATACAATCACTGTGGAAAACAATTTGACAACTTAGAAAGCTAAACATATAAATAAATATGTTTATTTAAATAACCCCGCTCGTAGGTATTCCTGAAAGTGAAATGAAAACTTAAAACCTATACATTAATATTTATAGAGGCTTTCTACATAATTACCAAAAAGAGGAGTCAACCCACTTGTTCTTCAACTGGAAAATGGATAAACCAACTGTGGTATCTCTATATAAAGGGATGCCACTCGGCAGTAGAAAGGAATAAACTGCTGATACCACAATGACATGGATTAATCTCAAATGCATTGTACGCTTCGTAAAAGAAGCCAGACTCAGAAGGCTGCATTCTACACATATGATTCTGTTTTGGAACAGGACGAACCATAGGGGCAAAGAACAGACAGTGGTCCCCCCGAGGGAGGGCAACCCACAGGGTAGGAGGAAATATTTTAAAATCACACCTCTGACAAAGAACTTATATCCAGGCCATATTGACAACCTCAAAACTCAGCCATAAGAAAGGAAACGATCCAGTTTTTGAAAAGGAGGGTAAAAGGCTGGAGTAAACACTTCACGGAAGAAGACATGTTGATGGCAGATGTGCACAGGAAGACCGTTCAACATGATCAGTCGTTAGAAAAGTGTGAAATAAAGCCACAGCGAGATACCACAACATGTCTATTACAGGGCTTTTAAAAACACCATCGACGCCGTGTATTAAATCAAAGATGCGGTAGACGGCGCTAATGAATTCCACAGTCTCCACTATGACGGTGAATTTGTCGATTTCTTTTTATGGTTCCATCAATTTTTACTCTAGATCATAGTTTGAAACCATAATATTATGTGCTACACCTCAGAATTATTACGTACTTCTGGTGAGTTGAACCTTTTTCATTCTAAAATAGGCTGTTTGTATGAGTCATCTTTTGCTAAGTAAGGCTGCAGTCACTATATGATTGTAGGAAACCAGCACTCGCTCTTCAAGCACCCACCTGCAAGCAACAGTTTCGGATCACATTAGTCAAAGAAAGCCACATGACCACACCTAACTTAAAAATCTTGGTAGTTCATAACAATAAGGGCTCATTTTTCACTCATCCTTTTTGGATCCTTTGTAACACTATCCATTCTTCATTTTACCTCATCTTCAGTCAAGGATCCAGGCAGAAAGTGTATCCCCATTTGGAACATGATCTTTTAGTGGCAGAGAGAAAGAACAATGGTTTTTAAAGTTCAGCGCAGGAGTGCACACATAACTTCCATTCAAATTTCAGTGGCTGAGCATGAAGTCCACCAGCTGGGAAGTATAGGCCTCCCACAGGACAGCAGCAAATCACTGAGAACAATGACACGATTCACCACATTATTTCTGGCAATACTTTGCCTTAAAGTCTCCTTCTCCAATGTTAACATAGCCAACGGGCCCAGAAGAACCTCTTTTACCATTCTTTTACTTCAAATTTTCTGTCTTTGTGTTTTAAACAGTACATAGTTTGATTTTTTAAAAAATCTGATGTTACAATTTGTCTTTTAACTAGGTTTTCACTTTTCAAAAATATATTTTATTGCGATTACTGATATATTTGAATTTATTTTTCCACTTTATTTTGTGCTTTGTATTTTTTCCCTTTTTATGCTCTTTTCTTTCTGCCTTTCTTTCCTTTCTTCTTTTCCTTCTTTTTAAAAATATTATTTTTCTTCATGTTTTGTCAATAATTATTCTTCAATGGGAAGCCTCAAAATTTTAATATTCATATTTAATTAAAAACCTTATGCCGATCAATGTTTCATGGACAGTGCAAAGACATTATATTGAACTAATGACTCCAATTCTTCTCTCTCCCTGTAGGCAAACTCTTTGCCATAATTCTCTATAGCCCCTCTTACTGTAACGCTGGACTCAGCTATGTGACTTACAGGCCAATGACATATAAGAGGAGTCCTGGGAACGTGCTTGTGCACCCCCTATTTGCTCTTTTGTGTCCCTGACATTGCCATGAGAATCTGTCCAGGCTACCTGGCTGGTGAGTAAGAGGCCCGTGGAGCCGAGTCAAGGTCTGCGGTCAAGGTCGTCACAGATCAGCTGATCCTGAACTTGTAAGCAAGCCCAGTCAACCTCAGCAGACACCAGGTATGTAAGCAATAAACAAATATAATTGTTGCCTCCGAGGCCTTGGGGCTGTTTGTTATGCAACAGATAATTGATACACATTTTATGATGCTTTAACTTCAATAATCCTTTTATACTTCATATATCGTCACTCTATTATTTGGGTTTTACCTTTTATAATCCCACAAATTATAAATTGTTCTCATATGTGGTCTTTGATGTTTGTTTATATTTATCCACATTTGCTACTTTATTTGCTCACCAATCCTTACTTTTCCTCTGATCTTCCTCTTGGAATCATTTTATTTCTTTCTGAAATATATCTTCTAGAAGACCCTTCAGTTCAATTCTGGTAGTAACATTTTAGTTTAGTTGTTCTGAAAAGTATTGTTTTTTCATTCTTGAAACACTGTTTGCTAAGTATACAGTTCTAGGTAGACGGTCATTTTCCCTCATCCCATTAAGACTATTATTCCATTAATGATATTATTATTTCATACTGTTATTGTTATCGTTGCTCCCCTTCTGGCCGTTGAACAGTCAGGAGTTGGTATCACTGTCATTTCATTGTAGAGATTATCTGTCTGTTTTTTTAAAGTATCTCTCGTGCTTGGTGTTCTGCAGTTTTAAGACTGGATCTAGGTTTTCTTTTTCCTTATCCTACTTGGGATTCATTGCATCTCCTGAGGATTCTGGAAAATTCTCGGCCATCATTATTTGACTATTGCCTTGCTCACATTTACTTTGCTATCTCCTTCTGCCATAACTGATAAGCATATGATGAACCTTCTCACTCCCTCATTTCCTTGTCTCTCTGGGATGCCTTCTGTGTTATTTTTTTTCAAATCAATCTTTAAAATTACCAATTTCTCTCCAGTGGTATCTAATTTGTTTTTTAACCCGTCACATGAGTTATGCATTTGAAATGGATCTGTCTCTGCTGCTTGTCTTCCCTGCTTATTTCTTCATGGGCTTTGTGTTTTTAAATGGTGAGTTCATATTCATTTGGAAGCCTATCTGTAGGAACTCCTTGAAACCTGCACCCACAGTGAGTTCTTCCAGTGAGGACTCGAGCTTGCTTTTGCCAAGTATCATAGGTACTATCTACCCAGGTCCATTTTGGACTAAAATGTTCAGTGGGTGGGGCTTTGGACCATGCAAGCAGTGTAGTCAGCATTTGGCTATGGATCTACTAGGGGTATGTTTTACCCTTCCACCCAGAGCCAAGGCAGAGTGAGACAAATTTACTTGCTGCCTGCCTCTGCAGGGAAGGATTTCCCCCCTCCCCCTTAGTTTATCCTTCCACTGAAGATATATTCCTTCTTGGGTCCCAACCCGATGTTCCAATTTGGCTCTCATCCTGCCTGGACCCAAGCAGCTGCCTCTTCAGCTGGTAGCAGCGTCATTGTTTACCTACCTCAAGAGGTGATTTCTTTTCTTTTTAAAAGATTTTATTTATTTATTTTTTAGAGACATGGGAAAGGAGGGAGGAGAGGGAGAGAAACATCGATGTGTGAGAGAAACATCAATCAGATGCCTCTCGCACACTCCCAGCTGGGGACCTGGCCTGCAACCCAGGCATGTGCCCTGACCAGGAATTGATCCAGCAAACTTTCGCTTTGTGGTACGATGCCCAACCCACTAAGCCGCACTAGTCAGGGCCAAAAATGATTGTCAGTATAGTGCATGCACCAACCAATTGGCACAAATGCAGAATGTACCCATGCACAACTTCTGTATGTCAACTTTGACCTCCTGGGCCTGTGTTTCTGTTTTCTTCCTGGCCTCAGGTGATTTTTCTGACTTTCTCACAAATTTATCCATGCATTTAAAAGGATGTTTTCAATATTTCTCCTGGCAATTTTATACAGTTCGTTGCTGTTATATTTGCAGATATGTAGTCTATAATATTGCTAGAAATATAGTCAAAGTAAGAAGTTTATTAGGCTCACGCAACAAAACACCCAGGGTTAAACAGTTCAAACCAAGGACTGTAGCTTAATGTCATATGAGACCTAGGATCTCTCAGACTTTCTGCCTTGCTGGCCTTCGCATTTCCTTATCAGGTCATAAGCACTCGATGGTGACTGAACTTCGAAACTTCAGGTCTGCGTAGAGACAGGAAGAAAATAAAAGTGGCAAAGCACTTAAGGAGTATACTCAACGAGAAGTCCTAGTGTATTCGTAAAACAAACAAAAAACAAAAACAAAACAACAACAACAACAATAAAAACCTTTCTCCTCACTCAGTGACTTCCACAGTAAGTATTGGGGGGGGGGCCAGAGGCTGGTCATGTGACTAAGACTAGTCCAGCTACCCAACTACTAGGCTAATGAGAATGAGATTACCATGAATAGTCTGGAATAATGAGTCATTCCCTCCAGCTGGGATGAAGGTCCACCTCCCCTGAGATCAAAGGATCTCCTCAAGTACCTGAACAAAATGAGTTTTTTCCTAGGGGAATCAGCCCAACACCTGCCACACAGAGGGCATTGGTCCTATAATTGAAAATTTACTAAGCATCTACTACTTGCCAGAGGTGCTGTGAAGGCAGAAACGGATCTGACACAATCTCTGATAGACAGGCTGAGTGAGGTAGGTCAAAGTTTGCAAAAGCAGTGGTCTCAAAGTCCCCAAAGCTGATGGACCTACTCCAGGATATACTGCGCAGGCGCAGAAAACCTCGGGTGTGCTCGCGGGGACAGTCACGCATGCGCACAACGCTTTCTCGCGCTCCCGCACCCTCGGAAGCACTGTCAGTTTCAGGGGGCGGCACCGGGAAGCGTTTCCGGGGGCGGGAGGTACTGGCTGAGGCGGTCGCGGAGGCGACAGCTTGAACGGGCCTGGTTCCGGCCGCAGAAAGTGTCCTGGGCCGGCTATGTGAGCGCCAGCCCTTGGCAGGTACGGCAGGGTCGAGACAACGGGCAGGGAGGGAGCGGGGAGGGAAGCCGGAGAGATTTAAGGGCTTACCTGCACGTCCCGGCGCGCGCGCCGCCGGCTCCGCCGGGCCTATTCCGCCGACCCGGATGCTTAAACCGTGCGCGGGTGGTTAGAGTCCCGGTGCTGCGGGTCCCGCTTCTGCGGTCTCCAGCCATCCCGGCGCGCGTACCGCGACACGAAGGCCCCTGAGGTAGCGTCTCGTCCAAGGTCACCCTGCGGCGGCGGCCCTCGGCGGACCGGAGCGCTTAGAGATCCAGCCCCCGTCTGTCCGTCGGCCTTTCGCGAGCGCCAGGTGGGCGCGGCTAGGCAGTCTCGGGTTCGAGCCCAAGCCGGGACGGGAGGAAGGCTGCGCCGGGACCTCTCTGATGCCTTTCTGTTTACCTCCTCGTTTCACCGCTGTTGCTGTCTCTGTCACCTGTTGTCACCTGCCCTTTTTGCCTCTCAACTCCGCCCCTGTCAACTTTGTGTTTCTCTCTGCTTTGTCTCTCTCGAGCCCATCTCTTGAGTATTTGACTCTGCTCTTTATTTCTGTGTCAACCTTGCTTTTGTATCTCTTGATCCTGTGTGTCCCTCTTACCCCGTATTCTCTTTCATAGCCTCTCTGTAAGTCCAGCTCTTTGGCCACCCATGTTTCTCTGACTCTGCCAATTCTGTCTTTCTCTCTTGTTTTTGCCTGTCCTAACTGGGTTTGTTTGGGCGGGGCGGGCAGGCCTGCCCAGACCTCTGAGCCATGGAGGGTGACTCATGACCCCTTGAAGCTTCCTGCGCTGGTGACATTCTGAGCGACTAGGCTGTGTAGCCTGCCCTCCACTCTGACAGGTGTCTGCCCCAGCTAAGTGTCAGGGTTCAGGAGTTCTCAGCCGCAGACAGGAGCCCTCTGAGAGCCCAAGTAACTTAAGGGACCCTTGCCTTTTCTTAGGGAGGGTTTTTGAGGCCCGCACAGTTCCTCCTTTCCTTTGCTCCATGCACTTACCCCAGGGTGGTCTCCAGGGCCCTCAACAGCTGCCTTACCAGGCCCGTCTGCAGCCTAAGGAAGGGGCAGCCGGAGATCCTCTGCGCTTGAGTCTCAGGGGACAGTAGCGGGATTTCTGGGAGAGCTGTGTGCTTCGTCAGTAGGTACAGTTAAGTTATGAGAGACCTACTAATTTGGAGTTCGTTCTTTCCTTTGCAAAAGTGGAGAAGTAAGCCAGACACAAAAGAACAAATATTGTATGAATCTACTTATATGAGACATCTAATTAATAGGCGAATTCATGGAGAAAGAAAGTAGAATATAGTCTTCCAGGGGTTGGGGGAGAGGGCATGGAGGAGAGTTATTGTTTAATTGAATACAGAGTTTTAGTTTGCGGTGATACGTTCTGGAAATGGATGGTGTTGGGATGGTTGCACATTGTGAATGCACTAAATTCCGCAAATTGTGCGCTTTAAAATGGTCAGTTTTATGTTAAATATGTTTAACCACAATACAAAAATAAAATTGCTCATTGGAGACCCCTGGAACTAACAAGCTCTTTGAAAATGTGATTTTAAAAATTCACTCTGTAGCTTTTAGGAATAGTATTCAGTTGAAACTACATTTATTGATACCTGCTCTCTTCACAGCCAAGGTCCTTAGGAGTCCAGAGAATTCGGTTAGAATCTTCCTCAAGTTTTCTACTTATAGCAGGTTCCCGCCTTGGCTCTCTTCCCTCCATATCCCTTGGATTCAATGGAGGGATCCGCTGCATAAATAGGAAATTTGAGGAAGATTTTGCTTTTCGCAAGAAGAAAACTCATAGGGTTGAGAACAGTTCTTTTATTATAATAATGCAAAATTATGTATTATTTCTTATGTGTATTCTGGTGAGGGAGGCCTTTATTTTTTGCTCTCTTATTTAAGCTATGAGTTTACCTGTAAGTAGTTTATCAAACTTTCTCATAAGATGTAGCAACTGAATTGCCACCATGTTGAATCCTAGATACCATCGATTACTTTATGTGCCACCAAAGGAAGAGAAAACACTGCTAATTAAGCTATGACATATGCTTTCTTATCATTTAGGCTTTTAAACATTCCTGTTGGAAACATTTATAGACTTATTTAGACATTTTAAATGATATTCTAATGCATATATAAAAACAAAAATAAGTGAAATATGGTTAAATTGCTCATTAAACTTGTTAACATTCCTTCTCTTTTGAACACTTTTCAGTTCACGGTTGTATCCATGCTTTTCCCATGTCACGCTTTGTGCTACCAGACGCGTAGGTGAGCTCTCAGGAATGCTCGATCATTGTCTCCAGCAGTGACAGCTATTAAGTTTCCACCTGGCCATCACATCCTGATTTAAGAAGTTTAAAAATCATTTTCATGAAGTGTTTCTTTTTACCTTATTTATACCTACCCTAACTATAGAAAGATTTTTGTCTTATTTGTAACATATTGAGAAAGAAACTTTCCTTTTATTTTTTTTTTGGTATGTAGTTAACAATTTTCATGAAACAAGTGCCTTTCTGCCTTCTGCTTTCTTGATTTGAGCTGCTTCTCCTGAATGCTAATGAAATGAGAGGGTGCAATTGAAAACATTTCCTTGGCTTCATTGTAATGTAATGGCAGAATGACTGATCAGTGGGAGGTCAGTGGCTAGAACAATATATCTTTTTAAAACAAATATTTTTATTGAAGTATAGCTGGCATACAATATTATATTAGTTTCAACATAATGATTCGACATTTATAGACTTTACGATGTGATCACCAACAAAGTCTAATGACCATCTGTCACCGTACAAAGTTATTACAGTATTTTGACTATATTCCCTGTGCCGTATACTGCATCTTCATGGCTGATTTATTTGAACTGGAAGTTTGTACCTCTTATTCTCCTTACCCCTTTCACCTACTCCTCACCTCCCACCCCTCTCCTCTCTGGCAATTGTCAGTTTGTTTCTGTAAATCTGTTTTTATTTTGCTTATTTGTTTTTTTGTTTTTGTTTTTTACATTCCACATATAAGTGAAATCATGTAGTGTTTGTCAGACTTACTTCACTCAACATAATACTGTCTGGTTGCATCCATGTTATCACAATGGCAAGATTTCATTCTTTTTGATTTCTGAGTAATATTCCATTGTGTACTTATATCTCATCTCATCTCTGTTCGTCCTTTGCCGGACACCTAGGTTGCCTCATATCTTGGCTACTGTAACTAATGCTGCAGTAAACATAAGGGTGTATAATACCTTTTTGAAAAAAATCTCAAACAGATTACCATAATGGAGTGTTTGCCCTGAAATTTTAAAACATTCAGCTGTGGCTTAAAATTTAAGGGAGGTATGAGTCAAACTTCATAAAGTAGGTAGCTTGTTTTTTAGAAATCCTAAGATAGGTTTTACTAAGTTCTTTGTCTGAAGTGTTCCAATTTAAGAAAATGGAGGGGTGCTGATTGACCATGGCCTGGAAACAAAACATTTTCTGAATGATATTTTAATTCTGCAGAACCACACAGGCATTGACCCGTGTTGGTTGTCTGTATTTGACCAGTGTGTCATGGTAATGTAAGATGTTAACATTAAAGGAAATTGGATGCATTCATTCTTTACACCTTTTCCGTAAAGCTAAAATTATTCCAGAATTAAAAGTTTATTTAAAAACAGCAAAGGCAGAAGCTAAGAGGATGCAGAATAGACATTGATATAACCAAAAATACTGGTCTTGATCAGTTTTCTTTTGCTGCTCACATACATGTGTAATATTTCTTGGCAAGACACGTGAACATAGTGAATAGCACCAGCATCTCCTTTCCATTTTCAACATGATTTTTCCTTTCAGAAGTTAATGTCATTTTAATTGGAAGCAAAACTGCGAAGTGAGTTTCTTTTTCTGATTCGTTCATGCTGCTTTTTGATGACCAGTACAACTTTGCATTAGGTAAGCTTAAAATTGCTAAAAATACAATTTAAAAAATAATTCACTAGAATGGTTTCTTTTTCAGTAAAAAATAATAATGTAGTTGTATTTAATTGCCTTAGGCCAGAAGTTCCTTTTACTTCTGAAGAGGAGGTATTAGAAGGCCAATCACTGCCATACATTGTACTGATAGAGCATTTAACTTTAGAGAAATGTTTCTGCTAAGTGACTCCTTTTTTTTTAACTTAGGGAAATATTAGATGTGGAATTACACTTCTTTTTGAGTCCTGACATGCCACTCCGTGGGGAAGCGACTGTGGGCAGGTCTTTTCACTGTCCTGAGCATCGGTTCACTCGTCTGTAAAATAACTGTGATGATACAGGGGTGTCGTGAGACTGAAGTTTACACAGCCTGCTTTGTAAACTGTAAAGTATGTGACTAAGAATTTTGGTAGGCATGGTGTGTTGATATTTTTGTACATTTGTTCCAGTCTTTAAATTTACTGAAGTCATATTTACTGCGTTTAAATGTGCTCTCTATAGTAAGCATGCAAATTACTATACACTTCGGCCTCCGTGCCCTCCCTCAGGGACTCCGGTTAGGCGCCTTGAAGTCCCATAGTTCACTGGTACTCTCTTCTGCCTTCTCTCTTTTTTTTTCTCTTTGTATTTTAAGTTGTTTCTGTTACTATGCTTTCAAGTTCACTAATCTTCTCTCCTACATTGTTAATTCTGTTGTCACCCCCATCCGGTGTGTGTCTGTTTTGTTTTAATCTATAGAATTTTAAGTCGGGTCTTTTTTACCCCCATCTACCTAATACGCTTAATTTTTCTCTATTTTCTTGAACAGATAATCCACTAATTGTATAAATATGTCATTCTAGGTCTATTTCTGTTGATTGATTTTTTTTTTTCCTCTCATTATGGATATATTTCCCTGTTTTTTTGCATGATGGTGATTTTTTTTTAATGGAGGCAAGACATGACTTTTACCTTCTTTGGTTCTGGATATTTTTCTGCGATGTAAATATTGTCATGCATTGTCCTAGAACACAAGTTACATGGAAATAGTTTGGTCTTTTTGAGGCTTCTTTTTAAGCTTCATTTAGCGAGACCAGAACTGCATTGTGCCTGGGACTAATTTGTCCCCACTGTAAGACTCTTCTGAATACTTA
>PVJD01019479.1:0-11608 GCA_004026545.1 Mormoops blainvillei
CAGAGGAAGAAGGGGAGGCTGGCTTTGGCTTTTATTGAGGTTAGGCGGTGGGGCTGGGCTACGGGTTCCTATGTAAGAAGTGGCTTATGAGGGTTGAACTTTCTGTAGTCACCAAGAAAGGCAGTATGTGGGCTTTCTTACTAGTTTGCCCAGATGTGGGAAGAAAGATGAAGAGACGGGGTAAAGTGCAACAGCGATCAGCGGCCAAAATGGAGCCAGACCCTATTACACCTTCAAGGCATAGAACAGGAAAGACAGCTCTGTGCTCTTCCCCAGCCGGACGCTGTCCCATTTGGGCTTATATGAGGCACATGTGGCAGGAGCTGCTCTAATTCTATAGAAACATAGAAATCTAACACAGATAGCAGCACGTGGCAGGTTCCTTCTAAGCATTATATATTTTATATATATTTTATAAATATATATACTAATTTAATTATCACAATAACCCTATGAGGTAGATACACTAATTCCTGCTTCACAGCGAAGAAAACTGAGGCACATTCAAGTGTCTTGCCCAAGGTTACCCAACCAGTAAATGGCAAAGCCAGAGTTTAAATTTAGTTAGTTCCACTCAAAGCAGATACTCCTAACCACTCCACTCCACAGCCTTTTCTGCACAGACACTGATGCAGCAATGCACGAGTTTATGGGGCAATAACTTCCAACCAGTGTGCCAGGGTAATCCACAGCGGACTCACGTGTGAAATGTATTTTTCCTTCCACCACAGTGATATGTCGGAGGGACTCGGGGAGGGCAGAGTAGGACTTGGTGGAAGATAAGAGGCTCCCTGTGCTGTGAGCTGGTCCTCAGGAAAGGCCCTGGGTTGCCTGAGGCAGTGATCTAGGCGGGGCAGCAGACAGCTCTGTCCAAAAACACCAGAGAGTGCTGAAGAGCGATCCAGAGAATAGGGGGACAAAGGAGGGTGCTTTTGCAGACTGCGAGGCTGCCACACTGAAGTAGTGACTGTGTTGTGAGTTTCACGGGCTTGGTTAGTGTCTTTTGATCGACCTTCATGTGGACAGCAAAAAGCTCTAAATTTTGAAGGTGTGTGCCAAATAAAGAGGCTGTGGACGACTACAAGATTCCAGAGCTACCAGTGCCTTGTACTTGAGTCTTTTTCAAGATTTGCTTTTATGATCTAATTCTTCATAAATATGAAAATATACAACTTATATAAAGTATAACAAATAATATAACCAACTTTTATATCTCTATGTACAGATTAAGACTTGGAATATTTCCAGTGCCTTAAAGCTCCTATGTGGTTATCCCAGGTACACCCCTGCCCACCCCACCGAAGTCCGCATAACCCCGAATGCCTGTACTGGTCACCTCCAAGCATGGACGGCTGTTTATAATGTGTCATTGACTCCTTTCAGTGCTCCAATGTAGAATTTTGCCAAAGCTTGGTATATGTGTCTGTTCGTGTGAACAGACACACATGTGTATTGAGGTGAGAAAACTAGCTATCTTTTTAAGAATAACCCAAGGAGTGACTTCACCAATGTCTTTTGATCTAAATTCATCCATCTCTCTGTCTATCATGATCCAAATAAACTTGCAATTGTAAAACAGCTAAAATAGACATTATAACCACATAACATCTGTCTTAGGTTTCATCTTTAAAATCAGAGACTTATCTTTGAAAATTCAGTGGTTTTTAAATCAAAGGTAATTTTTGAGAAGGAGAATGATGCATGCACTACTGTTTTATAACAACTTGTGTAAGCACACTTCCCATTCCAACAACAAAAACCATCAAAATTTAATAATACACATGTCTGCTACTGGTGACCAGAAGTGTCACCTTGATTGGAATTGGGGCACATAAGGATATTGTCCCTGATTCAAAGCATCACTTACCCCTTCTTTTGACTCCTTTCCTCTGTGGTCACCCCCTCCTCCACCAGTAAATTCGATACAGCAGCTAACCTAAATGATTGCTGCCAAACTCTTACCGAAGAGAATGAAAACCTCTCGGGGTTATTACAGTCTGAAACAACAGAGATCACAGTATCCATACAGCAAGCACATGCCAGCTCAGAAATAAGCCAGACTCAGTAAGCCTGTCGCCAGGCGAAGGATATGGTACGATTTCTTCCAGTAATTTATATTTCCCCTGAGTTGCTTCACAGCTTAGGCGGTGAGCTAACTGTCACTGAAAAGAAAGAGAAATGTCAGTGCCTGAAGTTAATCCTAGGTTTTTCCTTTGTCTCTTTGGCCCTGGGCCCTCTGTAGTTGCTCCTGAGACCTGCCTTAAACTAGTCTAAGCCACGAGAAATGCCTGCAAGCTGTTAAAATACTCACTGCCTTGTTTCCTCTACCTAGAGAGCTTCAATGGTTGCCAACTTCACAAATTTATTGTCAGAGTCAAGTCTTCAGTGAGACTTCCTTGTTCCTATAGACAGTGGCTCCTGTAGATATGCAAAAAGGAAGAGCACCGTTCACTTACTCATTTATTCGGCAGATACTGATTGAGCATCCCCTGTGTGCCAAGCACTGAGTGTAGGGCCCTGAATGATGAGTGAAATGGAACCGCCCCTTCCCACAGTGTGATATTTAGTGAAAGATACTGACAAAAAAACAGACAATTACATACAACTGACAGAGGTTGTGATGGAGGGAGAAGCCCTTGGCCCCCAACCTCCACCCCTCATACACCAAATAACTCTACCGGTAAAATGGATCTGATATAAATGCTTTCTTGAGCATTGAGAAAAAACAGGTTCAAATTAAGGAATATTTTTGGTACTTGTTGTGTTTGTTTTTGGCAGAGAATTCTCCTTTTAAAAAAATTAATCAGATCAGACTAGGTATGCTGAGTTCACCTAGTTTCCAATAGATGCATCTGTGTTATTGTCCTCTTTTCCTTCTAGATTTTGTTTTGCCTCCAGTCTCAATTTTCTTCCTCTCCCCATTTATTTCCCATACATTTTCTCCCCAGTTTTTCAGTTTAGAAGATAAATATGTTGAGCAACAATAAGCAGCAAATTCACAACCTAGAGGCCCTATTTCTATTGCAAATACTCTGAACTGGTTACTGACCCAAGCCCCCCTGGAGAAAGGGAGAACTGAAAACAAGATTTCATCTCGTTCAAATGACAAGAAAGAAAATACTCTTGGGTATGAAAATCTGGGGAAACTTGCAAACCAGCAGCCATCAACTTGGCAGGAAAAACAAAAAACCTTCATCCATAAAGGTACACCAAATAGGCAATGATTTCTGAAAGTTTAATCATTATCATTTCAGGATAATTGTCTTAAAAAGATCCTTGAATGAGTATCAAAATTGTACATTCTATGCTCTAGAGCTAAATTTTGTAAAGACCCTTCTCCAACTTGCCTTCTGGTGAACCCCACACTCAGGAGAAGCCTGACTAGGCATTACAACTGTGCTTAAAAATAACTTCTGATAAACCTGATTCTAGAAGGTTCTTCTTCCTTTGAAAATATTACTGAATCTTGCCTTTATTTACTAACAAATATTTAATAAGCACCTACTTTGTGCTAAGGCCCTATTTCAGAAATAAACAGAACCTAGTATTTGCACCTTAGAGGGGAAAAGCATCAAATAAATAGTACATAGTAAGTACTACAGGAAAACTCAGATATGGCTTCTCATTGACAGTAAGGAACACTTTTGTTCATATCAAAAAAGCATTAGGCAAAAACATTTTAGTTTGTTGTAGTCCCATTTGCTTATTTTTTCTTTTGTTTCCCTTGCCTGAGGAGATACATCCAATAAAATATTGTTAGGAGTAATGTCTGAGATTTTGCTGCCTATGTTTTCTTCTATAATTTTTATGGTTTTGGATCTAGCATTTAAGTCTTTAGCCATTTTTAATTTATTCTTGTGTGTGTTGTAAGAAGGTGGTCTAGTTTCATTTTCCTGCACATATTTGTCCCATTTCCCAACACCATTTATTGAGTAAACTATCTTTAGCCAAGTATGTGCTTCCTATTTAGCCATTGTAGGTACTTGCTTCCTTCATTGAATATTAATTGACTATAAAGCTGTGGGTTTATTTCTGGGCTCTCTATTCTGTTCCATTGATATACATGTCTGTTTTTATTCCAACACCATGTTGTTTTGATTACTGTGGTCTTATAGTATAGTTTAAAATTAAGTAGTATGATTCCTCCAAGTTTGTTCTTCTTTCTCAGTAACGCTGTTGCTGTGCAGGCCCTTTTGTGGTTCTATATAAATTTTTGAAATATTTGTCCTAGTTCTGTGAAATATGTCCTTGGAGTCTTGATAGGAATTGTATTGAATCTACAGATTGCTTTGGATAGTATGGACATTTTACTGATGTTAATTCTTCCTGTTTATGAACACAGTATGTGCTTCCACTTATTTGTATATTTCAATTTCTTTCTTTAGTGTCTTATAACTTTCCAAGGACAGGCCCTTTACGTCCTTGGGTAGGTCTGTTCCTAAGTATTTTATTCCTTTTGAAGCAATTGTGAATGGGACTGTTATCTTAATTTCTCTTTCTGTTAGGAAAACATAATAAAACAAAATAAAATAAATAACAAAATAAACAAATAAACAATCAACAAAATAAAAAGACAACCCACAGAATGGGAAAATACATTCGCTGATACATCTGATAGGGGGTTAATATCCAATATCTATAAAGAACTTACAAAACTCAACACACACACACACACACACACACACACAAAATGGGCAAAGGACCTGAATAGACACTTCTCCAAAGAGGACATATAGATGGCCAATAGACATATGAAAAGATGCTCAATGTCACTAATCATCAGAGAAATGAAAATTAAAACCACAGTGAGATATCATCTCACACCTGTCAGAATGGCTACCATCAATAAGTCAACAAACCAGTGTTGGCGAGGATGTGGAGAGAGGGCGACCCTTGGCACTGTTGGTGGGAATGCAGGCTGTTGCAGTCACTGTGGAAAGCAGTATGGAGATACCTCAAAAAATTAAAAATGGATCTGCCTTTTGACCCAGCAATCCCACTTCTGGGAACATACCTGAAGAAACCGAAGACACTAATTGGAAAGACTATAAGCACCCCTATGTTCATGGCAGCATTTATAATCGCCAAGATATGGCAGCAGCTCAAGTGTCCAACAATAGATGAGTGGATAAAATAACTATGGGACATTTACACAATGGAATACTACTTGTCCATAAAAAGAAGAAGAAAGGAGAAGGAGGAGGAGAAAGAAGAGAAGACAGAGGAGAAGGAGGAGCAGGGGAAGGAGAAAAAGAAGATTTTACCTTTTGCAACAGTATGGATGAACCTGGAGCACAGTATGCTACATGAAATAAGCCAGTCAGAGAAAGACAAATACTATATGATTTCACTCATTTTTGGACTCTAATGAACTGAACTAACAAGGGAAATAGAGACAGACTCATAGAGAATAGGATGACAGCTAAGGGGGTGTGGGTTAGGGTGTGGAGAGATTGAGGAAAAAGGGAAAAGGACTAATGGACATGGACAACAGTGTGGTGATTGCGGGAGGGAAGGGATATAAGGGGGCTAAATGATAATGGGAAAGAAATACAATAAAAAATATTTTAAAGCATTAGGCAAGACTAATTTCTTCTAAAATTTAATTTTTGTTTATCAGTATACGGGTAGTCATTGTTTTAAATCAAATATTACTAAAAGACATAAAAAAAATCAACATTCTCCTGTCCTACTCTCTCCCCACCACCAACCCCACTCCATGGAGATGGCCACTTTCAACTTGATCAGCTGTCTTACCTGGCATTTATCTTTACATTTAAAACAATATGCCTATAATTAGGTGACCACATACCCTGTTTGCTCATTAGCTCCAGTTTACACCATTCTCTGCATAATTATTACCAGTGGTCTCCTTCACTCTCAAAAGTGTCTTTATGTGATAATTACAGGACTTCTATGCTTACAACAAATCACCATGATCTACAGAATTCCTTTCCAAGTTATGGTAATTGAGCACTTTTCACCCTCTACTTTCCCTTTAATCCATCCTCCTAATTTAGCTACATAATTTTGGGTTAAATCCATAATCAATATTTACCCTGTTTTGATGACCTAAGTATTTTTCACTACTAAGCCAAGTAATTTGCTATGATGTTGTTTTCTTTCTCGTATAACTTTTTATTTTCTCTAGAGTTAATAATTGACTCTTTTTAAAATTTAATTTTTTTATACTTCCCCCGCCAAACACTTGAACAAAGCTGTGAAATCCCTACGTGACAAGCTTTCCAAATGCTCAGATAAGATCATGCTTTGACCAGAGCACAAACCTAAAGCAGCTGCTCTTGCGAAAATCTAAATACATAATAAATTTTAGATAAAAATCATCTCACTTCTGGTCAGCAATCAGGAGTCTATCCAAAAGGACAGCCTCTGGGGAATTTGAGGGAAGTGGCTGGAAGAGTTTTCTCCACTTCTGCTTTCTGAACTTGCAGCACCCCATCGAATTCCTTCCCAAAGATGAATCACGGCAAGCCTGACTGAAATCCCGGCAGCTGGGAGTCTCCCGAGCACCAGCAATAACTGCCAACCAGCTGCTGCTCGGGCAGTTAGGAAAATCCCAACACCCTGAGCTTATGCTGTCTCTACTTTCTAGCAATAAAGCAAAGTTGGAGAGACCCAAATAAATCTTCAAGGTCATATCCTAGTAGCTCCCAGATGTGCCACTTATATCTCTACTTTCTAGAACAACAAAATTGCAATTATCCGTGAGTCACTGACCTTGCGATTCAGCTCCGTGATTATTATTTTTCTCCAACTAACTAAACTGTGTATACCCTTCATGATTTACTTTGAACACAAGTGACCTACTCTTGCTGCTGAGCTACAGATAGAAGCTTGGATTTTAATATGTCTAAAATGTTGCTTTAATAATTATTTTAGTTTCTCGTCTTACTCTCACTTCATAGGAAATTACGGCCTCATTGGAGAGTTGCTCTGCAGGCTGTACCCAGAGGGTGACAGACCTTGGTGAAGATTATTTCATTGACTGGCGACCATCCAGGCCAATGTCAGAAAGTGAAAGTATTTTTTAATCACATATTATACATAATAAAAAGCTTTTTTTAAGTTATAAAGTAATAAAGCTCATTTTATAAGCCAAAAAAAAAAAAAAAAGAGGCGACAAGATTACCAACTTACAGAAATAGAAAGGATTAATACTATGAACGATTATATATTGTGACAGTCAAATTTATGTGCCAACTTGACTGGGTTGTGGGGTGCCCAGATTTTTTTTTTTAATATTTTAATTTTAATTTTTTTATTGTTGTTCAAGTACAGTTGTCTCCATTTTCCCCCCACTGCTCTCTCCCTCCCCACCCACCCCTACCTCCCACCCTCAATCCTATCACCCTTTGGCTTTGTCCACGGGTCCTTTACACAGAAAGCAAAATTATTTTAAATCACTACTGTTCTAGTAGCATAATTCTTGGTTTATCATCTTCTCAGTACAGATATCTTCTTGCCCATTACTCAAATCACAAAACACTTCTCCAGTTATAAACCATTTAAGTTAGTATAACTAGCATTATCAAAGATATTAGATTTAATTCTAATTAAATTCAAACAAAAACAAGCACAAAATAAGTGTTAATGGTATATATTGCATCGGTGTTGTTTTTGTTTGTTTTGTTTTGCTGTTAAAGGGAAAAGGCTCATGTTAGAAATAAACACTGAATTTATCAAATTGTGAAGCTTTATAGTATTCTATAGGGCACTTTCATAACAATTATTTTATATTTTAAAGATTTTATTTATTTATTTTTAGAGAGAGGGGAAGGGAGGGAGAAAGTGAGGGAGAGAAACCTTGATCAGTTGCCTCTCACATGCCCCTAGCTGGGAACCTGGCCCGAAATACAGGTATGTGCCCTGACCAGGAATGGAACCGGCGACCTTTCGGTTTGTAGGACAATACCCAGCCCACTGAGCTACACCAGTCATGACTTATGAAACCTTTTGAGGGAAGTGGGGCAGGCATTATCATTTCTGTTTTAAAGCTGAGGAAGATGTATGTAAAAGCACAGCGCTTGGCTTGCTCTTAGAAACACGACAAATAGCAGAGCTGGGGTCAAACTAAGACTGTGCTTTTTACTGATAGTTGTTTTTATCTTCTTAATTAAACTACACCCTGACCTAAAGAATTAATTTTCCATTCAGATAAAAAGGTATAACTGTCCTCTTCCTTCATTAACCTCCAGTCTTACTAACCCATCATTAGCACCTTTCTTTAAATAGCTGTTACTCCAGTCTCCATTTGGGTTCTAACTTACCACCAGCCTACATAGCAATCAACCCACATGATATGAGCTGAATTGTGTCCCCCCAAAATTTATATACTGAATTCCTAACCCCCAACGCTTCACAGTGGACTGTGTTTGGAGATAGGCCCTTGTAAGAAGAGGAAATTTGGACACAGAGAGATGAAGACAGCCATCTACAAGCCAAGGAGAGAAATCTCAGAAGAAATCAACCCTGCTGAAACCTTGATTTTAGACTTCCAGCCTCCAAAACTGTGAGAAAATAAATTCCTGTTGTGTAAGCCACCCAATCTGTGGTGCTTTGTTCTGGCAGTCCCAGCAAACTAATATACCAGCCTCTCCTCTTTCCTTCCTAAGTTCAGCAATATACATTGAAAGTGTCCAGGGGAGTCCAACCTGCAGCCTGTGGGCCACGTGCATCCCAGGATGGCTGTGACTGCAGCCCAACACGAAATTGTAAAAATACTTAAAACATTATATTTTCGTGATTATGTGTCACAATGTATTTTATGTGTGGCCCAAGACAACTCTTCTTCTTCCAGTGTGGCACAGAGATGCCAAAAGGTGGGACATACCTATTACCCATTTCAGACACTGGGCCAAGGATGAGGCTATAGGGATAAACTTGCAGGAGTAATCTTACCCCTATGGAGCTTCCAGTTTATCAAGAGAAATGCTTTAAAGGCTTACTAGTGTACCTGCCTTTCTCCTAGAAGTTCCTCCTACAGAAGACAAAGGGCACATTACTTTGCTATCGGCCTCTAACATGCTACTCAAAGTGTGATCCACAGACCCACAACAGCAACATCGCCTGGAAGAATGTTAGAAATGCAAGTTCTTGGGCCCCTCTCAGACTTAAGGAAGCAGAACCTCTGAGGGTGGGGCCCAGTCACCAGCATTTTAGTGAGCTCTGCAGGGGAGGCTTATGTACACTGAAGTGTGAGAAGCACTACAAATATATTGTAGTTGGTAAAAATCACAGGCAGGCAAACAAAATTCAACCCTCTAGTCTAAACCCTACCTAAAGCAATTACTGCAAGTTGACTGCCCATCACCCAACCACTCCCAAATGCCAGAGATATGTTTATCTAAATATTCCCATAATCCAATGCTGTCTTTTTCTTAAATACCATCCAAACTGTTCCACACATATGATTCTGTGCCTTTAATAAAGTTGTCACATTACAGAGGAAAAGTAGATTCCTGTTTGCAAAGAGTGATACAGATATTCCAACATAAGACACCACTTCCTTTTTCTTTTGATTTCTAGAGTCCTTCTCACAGAAGAAACAATGCCAAAAAACAACAGCATAGTGTGTATGGGAATTAAGTTGTCATTTAAACTCTTTTTCTACAATGGGAATCACTCTCCAACAGACATATATAAGAAGCTTTCTTTCCTGTTGTGTCTTAAATTATCAATTGTGTACATTATTGTCTTTGGCAAACCCGATAGTAAATTATAATAATCTAGTCAAAGCAGTATCCACTGTGTAACTGTGGCATTTTATTTAGCATTTTATAATAATTGATGTTATTTGCTTTATTGTTAAACGTACACACTTAGAGAGAAAGAAAAAGATAATAACGGGTATTTGGACAAGTTTACCCACAATAACCTGACTCAACCAGTAAGTTAAAGCCTTTAAAAATCACTTTTTATGTGATATATAACCAATCATAGACATTATTTTATTACTGCATGATCAAACTGATTTATTCAATCATTTAGCCAATAAACATCCATTCTGACAGGAATTGTGCAAAGTCTGGGGGAAATAAAGATGAATAGAGAAGCCTGATAGAGATGGAGAAGGTCTCAGTAACCTCTGCCCCAGCTTTGACGCCTGCGATCACACGGGCTTTCCTTGCCCGGCCTCTCGACACAGCCTCAGGCGTTCTCTCTCCTAGCAGATGTGCACAACCTATCCTTTTCTGCTACTCATATACAGTACCTAAAATAGAGACACATATTAAGAGCTCAGTAAACAATTTAAAATATTTAACTTAATTTTAGTTCTTATTTTGCGCTGTGTACAGCGCTAAGGCTTTTCAATGTTTGTTGAATGTAATCAGAGCTGTGCTGGTAAATGCCTCTCCAGGGGGAGAAGAGTGTGTGCTGATCTTGTGACAGAAATACTCCCACCGTGGCTAATTTCAAGCTACCTAGTTGCTTAACAACTGGCTGGCGAAAATCTTGAAACTTCAACAACTGGCTTGATCAAGATGGTATGAGCTAGCTCTAGTACATCACCGCACGTAATCTTCACAGTAAGACTATATAGTGGTATTAGAATTGTTGTTATATTATTATTCTCTCCATTTGGCAGATAAGAAAACCAAGGGCATAAGGAAGTTAAGTAACTTGCTCAGCGTCAGGCAGTAAAAGGTAAAGCTAGGATGCAAACCTAGGGTTCTGGGAGACTAAAGCTAATATTGCATTAACCTGACTCACATTATATCCCATTAACAAATATGGAGTGAGATGAGAGTTGTTAAAATTCCCACTTGACTCTTTTTCAGATGTACTAAAAGCATTCTGGGTTTTGACTTTCTTCACATCGGAATGTGGAGACATTACTCTTTTGTCTGTGAAACTTAAAGCCTTTTCCTTCTTGGGTTCAGGTTGTGTTTATCCTTTGGCTTGGAGCTGAATACATTCATTGAAGAGTTTGCTTTCCACTTGAAATGTCGCCTATTATCCCTCTAAGCAAATATTTCTGTAAAGACTACTACTACTACTACTAATAATGGCAGTTATTATTTATTGAATGCGTACAATGTGCCAGACACCCTACATTCTACATGTTTCATTTTACGTTATCCTCACAACCACTCATTGAGATAGGCACTATCATTACTTCCATTTTATGTGGAGGGAAACGAAGGCACAGAGGAGGTAAAAAAAAAATTTCCCCCAAATTACACAGCTAATGATTATCAGATATGAGATTCAAGCCACCGCTGTGTGGGTTGTTTTTTTGGTGGTTTTTTTTTTGGGGGGGGGGTTTAGGTTTTATTTTTTGTTTTTTTGTTTTATTTTGTTTTGCCTGAACTCTTAGCCACAGTGTAACCCTATTTAGTCCCTAAACACCCCACGCCAAGGCGCTAGCTGATATTATATCCCTGTAGCCCAGCCCTATTATATCCCTGGAAGTTCTATTCCGGGGCAGTTTTCAAGTCTCTCTTCCTGCCTATCCATTTCTCCCTTTAGCTCCCTTTCGCTGTCCTAAAGCAGGTGCTCATTGTAAACAGAAGAGCTGGGGTGCCTTATCTTTACCAGGGCTGCTCTCCAACTTCACCTTGCTCTAAATCTGTCATGCCATTTGATA
>PVJD01019480.1:0-11607 GCA_004026545.1 Mormoops blainvillei
AATAAGAAAGGTAAATATTAATTGAATAAATTATAATACAGAGTGATAACCACAAAGATAAGAACAAGTGTAAGATTCATAAATACATCTGTGGTAGGAAGTGGAGACATTAGATCAGGAAAAGCTTTTCGGAGGAAGTGAGATGTACACTGAAATTTGAAGGATTGAAGAAAGACTAGGGGTTGGCAAGCAGACAATGGGAGTAAAGAGTACTTTAGAAAGAAAGTACATTGACAATAAGCTTCAGGGAAAGAAAATAGTCAAGGATAACTTCAGTATTTCTTGCTAGGGTCACTATATAAAAAATGATGTTATTAAACAAGATGGAAGTACAGGTCTAACAAGTAGAAATGAAAGATAATAGTAAATGAGTTCCATTTCAAATATTTTATGCCTCAGAGACACACAAATCAAGCTTATTGTACATAAAACACACATATAACATTGTGTGTACACTTCTATATGTGTATCTTTAAGTGACCATTTTCTAAACCCAATGGTTCCCTTCTATCATGCATGCTCAAACAACTTCAAGGATCTAGACCTTGAAGCCATACTTCCTAAAATGTGATAATAAGATCATCTGCATCAGAACCACTAAATCATTAGTTAAAAGTAGAGTTCTGGGCACCAATCTTCTGTAAACATTTTGGAAAGTATTTCCTTAAGTAGGATTTATAATCGTCTATGGCAAGACATTCCCATCCTTAGACTTTTTTGAAGCTTCATGGTCACCTATGGAACAAAATCAGAGAAAATAAGATGGAATGAACCTTCTGGATTAGGCTAGTCTAATCCTTTCTTACTCAGATGGAAACCATGGTCCATAAAGGGGAAGTAACTCACCCATGATTATATCTGAAAAAACAATGGGAGAGACTAGACCAGGACTTAGGTATTCTGGCCCCTAGGCTGGTGTTCCTGCAGGTTTTGGAAAGCTGAGTTCAAACATCTCTGGTGATTGCTGAATCAATTTTCTACTCTGTTCCAGAATAAAAATTTAGTTGAGGTGATATACAGAATCAGAACCATTTTGAGCTGATGATAGCTCTGGCTATTCAGCTCCCCAGCTTTTCATTTCTCTGAAGTACGTGTGAAGTAACAGATTTGTAATATCTCCTTGAGTCCTCTTGACTACTTATCTTCACTGGTATTCTATTCTAAACTCTCACATGTATACATACATATACATACACCACATATAAAATAGATTATAGTAGATTATAAATGTCACTTGAAACCCAGTCTGTCTCATTTTCTCTCAAGTTTTCATTTCTAGCTACATGTTTTACTCCTTACATTATCAGAAATCTGCCTTGAAAGCTAATCATTGTTTGTTGCATGTTGTTTTTTTATATCAGGCAATTAATGTTGCTGCCACTTAGTTTATAAACAAGTATTGCCTTGCACTGTACACAAACTGTGAAACAGATTTTTAAAATAAAATTTCCCCTTCATCTTCTAATGGGAACTAGTTCAAATCAGTCATAGAATTTTGTGCATTTAGTTGTTCCAACTATTGAATATTGCAACAGAGCATCTCGATAGTATGTTTCAATTATGCTGGTATGAATATCAATAAAGATATCTGAAAAATCTCAAGTATAGACACCCAACCTTGCCCTTCTATTCACCTGGCCCAGTCCAACATGTTAATGTGAGGCCAGTACCATTTAAATAATTATCAGCTTTTCTGTGATATCTGAGCAACTGTTACCACATAGCTTAACACCCTTATTTCTCTGTAAGAAATGTTTGTTTAAGAAAAAATGACCACTAAAACTGTAATAGATTGATTTTTGTGGTTACCTAAAATTTATATATTGAAACCTAACCTCCAATGTGATAGTATTTGGGAGGTAATTTTATCATGAGAGTGTAGTTCTTATAAAAGAGACCCTATAAAAGAGAGCTCTTCAGCCCCTTTCACCATGTGAGGATACAGCAAGAAGACAACTTTCTATGAACCAGGAATTCGGGCTTTACCAAATACCAAATATGTCGGCGTATTCATCCTGGAATTCTCAGCCTTCAGACTGTGAGAAATGTTTTTTTTTCTTTTTTGTTTTTTGTTATTTAAGACATCCAGGCCCTGGTATTTTGTTATAGAAGTCCAGGCTGACTAAGGTAAACACCAAATAATCAAACATAGTGGGGCCAACATTACTGCGCTTCCCTGAGAAGTCCAGGTCTACAGCAAGAATCCTCTCTAATCCCATTCACCGTGCTGCCTCCATAGTCATCTTTTAAAACAGGTATGAATTTCTCCTTCTAGAAATATTAAGTGCATCTACTTTTTCCTAGTCTTCCCAGTATTTAAAATTATACACTCAGACATTATATATAAAACAAACATAAGAAGAGTTGGAATGTTGAAAAGAAGTCGGTAGACTAGTTAGGGACTGCAAACCCCTAGGAACAAAATCCTAGTGAGTTTCCACAGTTTTCCTTTGGCCTCATGTATCCCCCATTTGATACTAAAGAAACCAACAACCCAGAAATGTCAACAGGTGTAGACAAAAAGTCCAAATAAAAGTCTGCCCTTGCTAGCCAAAGGACTAGAAAAAGAGCAGCATAGGAAGAAGACTGATGCTTTTTGACAGTAACATCTCTACTCCAGCCAAATACCACGGGAAAAAAATTAATGCCACCACACCAGCAAGGAACAATTGGGAAACTCAGGCTTCCACCCTCACCAGGCTATACCAAAGCTCCCAAACACTCCCTGCCAAGGAGGTATCAGAGAAGGGTGAGTAGGGATCTAGGACTTTTATTACTACTGAGAAGTACTGAGCACCCCCACCACTACCAGGTATCAGTGAACACCATGTAGGAAGCTTCACCTGACCAAAACAGGGTACCTCTCTTTCTTCCCTCTCCTTTTTGAAGTGATGTCAGAGGAAGCCTATGGGAGAGTCAGAGCATTCATCACTGCTCAGTAGTAAGAAGGCCAATACCTGGGTCTTGTCAGTGGAAGCCATATTAGGATCCATAAAAATTCACTTTTATATTTCCCAACCAGAGAGATATCAGTGGAGACCTACAGGGGTCATGACTCTCACCTTTGCCAAGCAGTAATGAGTAATTCCAGTTCCTCCACTCCTGTTGGGTGTCATCAGTGGGATCTAGTTGGGAACTTGGATTTCTTATCCCAACTGGCAGTAATGAGGTGGCACATTTACCTTTCCCTTCTGGAGTAATGTCAGAAGAAAGAAGCTAAAATAGCAAGTTTAAATAAGATCCAGAATTTAAGAAGAATTAACATCATCAAAATGTCCGTACTAAACAAAGGAATTTATAAAATCAGCACAATCCCTATTAAGTTATCAATGACATATTTCACAGATATAGAACATTTCAAAAATTTATATGGAGCCATAAATGACCTCGAATAGCTGCAGCAATTTTAAGAAAGAAAAACAAAGTAGGAGAGATCAAAATACCTGATATCAAACTATATTATAAGTTCATTGTATCAAAACAGCCTGGTACTGGTGTAAGAGCAGATACATTGAACAATGGAACAGAACAGAGAGTCCAGAAATAAACCCATGTCTCTATGGTCAATTAATATTCGACAAAGGTTGCAGAAGCATTAAATGGAGTAAAAATAGCCTCTTCAACAAATGGTGGTGGGAGATCTGCGCAGCTACATGCAAAACATTTAAACTAAACCACCAACTTACACCATACACCAGAACAGACTCAATGTAAATAAAGGACTTAAATATAAATCATGACACCATAAAAGTCCTAGCAGAGAACATAGGCAGGAATATCTCAGATATTCCATGCAGAAATATTTTCATTGATAGGTCCCCTAGAGCAAGGGACATAAAGGAAATAATAAACAAATGGAACTTCATCAAAATAAGAAGATTCTGCATGGTTAAAGAAAACATTGGTAAAATGGAAAGGGAACCAAACATATGGGAAAATGTATTTGCCAATGATACCTCGGACAAGGGTTTGATCTCCAAAGTATATAAAGAACTCAGATGACTCCACTCCAGGAAGACAAAAAATCCAATTAAAAAAAAATTGGCAAAGGACTTGAACAGACAATTCTCTGAGGAAGACATACAGAGGGCCCAGAGACATATGAAATGATGCTCATCATCAGTAACCATCAGAGAGATGCAAATAAAAACCACAATGAGATACCAATTCACACTAGTCAGAATGGCCATCACAACCAAATCAACAAGTGCTGGCAAGGATGTGGAGAAAAGGGAATCCTAGTGCACTGTTGGTGGGGATGCAGACTGGTGTAGCCACTGTGGAAAACAGTTGGAAATTTCCTGAAAAAACTAAAATTGATCTGCCTTTTGACCCAGCAATTCCACTGCTGGGATTATGCCTTAAGAATCCTCAAACACCAATTCAAAAGGACCTATGCACCCCAATGTTCATAGCAGCACAATTTACAATGGCCAAGAACTGGAAACAAACTAAGCACCCAAAAGTAAATGAGTGGACAAAAAAACTATGGTATATTTGCACAATGGAAAACTATGCAGCAGAAAGGAAAAAGGAGTTACTACCCTTCACAAAAGTGTGGATAGAAGTGGAGAGCATTACGCTAAGTGAAATAAACCAGGTATTGAAGGACAGTTACCATATGATCTCACCTGTAAGTGGAACCTAATCAACAAAATAAACAAACCAGCAAAATATAGCCAGCAACATTGGAATAAAAAACGAACTGAAAGTCACCAGGGGGGAGGAGGGAGGGGAAAACTGGGGAAAGGTAGGGGAAGGGTCATCAAGGAACATGCATAAAGGACCCATGGACAAAGTCAAATGGGGGAAGGATTAAGGGCAGGAGGTGGGGGTGTGTGGGGCTCGGGAAAGTGGTGGTGGGGAAATATTGACTAAAAAAAGTGTACAGGGGAGGCTGGGAGTAGTGTGGAAAATTAAGAAGCCAAAGAACTGGTTTGTGCCACCCATAGACATGAACTAAGAGATGTGGGGATGATGGGATGGGGTGCAGTGTACAGAGGATAAAGGGGGGTGATGGGACAACTGTAATTGTATACTCAATAAAGTATACTAAAAAAAAGAAAATAATATAAATGGAATACAGATTGGGAAGGGAATTTAAAACTGTTCTTATCTGTAGATGACTTAAATGTCTACATAAAAATTCCAAGGAATCTATAAAAAAATCTTAGAATAACTGAGTTCGGCATGATCTCAAAATACAAGAACAATGTAAAAAATCAATTGCATTCCTGCATGATAACAATAAGCACATGCACACTGAAATTAAAAGTACAATACCATTTATAGTTACATAAAATTAAAAATACTTAGGTATAAAGCCAACAAAATATGCTTTGAAAACTACAAAATCCTGATAACAGAAATCAAAGATGATTTAAATAAATGTAGAGACATGCCATGTTCATGTAGTGGAAAGCTCTACATATTAAGAAGTAAATTCTCATTAAATTGATCTATAGAGTTACCACAATTCCTATAAAAACTATAAAAATTGCAGCATGATTTTTATGAATAAAAACAAGATAATTCTGAAATTAATATGGAAATATAAGATAAAGTAGAATAGAATGAAAGGAGAATAAAGAAAGAGAAATTAGCTTATATATAAGCTTTAAAATACAATTTTAAAGCTTATATATAACATGTAATCAAGACTGTGGCATTGGAGGAGGGATAGATGCAAAGATCAATGGAAAATAACAGAGAAAATAGAAGTAACCCCACACAAGTACAGCCAATTGATTTTTTACAGAGGTGCAAAAACAATTCAATGAAGTATAATCTTTTTAATTCATGGTGCTTGAAAAATTGAATAGTAATAGCCATAAAGGACCTTGAACAAAATCTTGTGCCTTATACAAAAATTTCACAATGGATCACAAACTTCAATGTAAAATGTAAAATTATAAAACATTTAGAAGGTTACATAAGAGAAAATCCTTCCAACTCAGGGCTCATTGAAGTTTTAGATGTGACACCAAAGCATACTCCATTAAAAAATCAATAAATGGGATTTCATAATTAAAAAAAAAATACAATCCTTGAAGATTCCTATTGAGTATGAAAAATCAACCTACAGACTGAGAGAAAACACTTGTAAACCACATAGTGACAAAATTCTAATATCTATAATATATATTAAAAATTTCAAAACTCTAGTAACAAAACAAGCACTTTAATTAGAAGATATGCAAAGTCATGGACAGATATTTCACCAAATATGTCAAATTCATGACAAGATTTTCAACCTTGCCAGTTACTAGGGAAATGCAAATTAAAATCACCATTACATATCAATACAGAGCTCTCAGAATGACTAAAATAAAAAATAGTGACACCAAATATTGGTAAGGATGCAAAAAACTGTATCACTCATACGTTGCTGGCATTAACTTATTTTTTGGCATTTTATTTATTTTATTTTTTCTTTTTGTTGTTCAGTTACAATTGTCCCAATTTTTCCCCCATTGCTCTCCCCTGCCCCCACTATTCCCTCAGTCAGTCTTCACCCTGTTGTCCTTGTCCATGGGTCTTTTATACATGTTCCTTGGCTAGACCAATCCCCTTCTTTCCCTAGTATCCCTCTCTCCCCTACCATCTGGTCACTGACAGTTTGTTCCTTATTTCCATGTCTCTGGTTCTATTTTGCTTGCTTGTTTGTTTTGTTGATTAGGTTCCACTTATAGGTGAGATCATATGGTATTTGTCTTTTGCCGCCTGGCTTATTTCACTTAGCATAATACTTGCCTAACTGGAGAGTATTATGCTGGTGTTAATTTAAAATGGTAGAATGGCAACTACCAAATGACCCAGCACTTAATTATATTCTTGGACAATAATCTCAGAGAAGTGAGAATTCATGCTCACACAAACACTTGTACACAAATGTTTATAGCAGTATTACTCATAATAGTAAAAAAATGTATACAATATAAATGTTCATCAATGTTTGAAGGGCTAAAAAAACTGTGGTATATCCATATCATAGACTACTACTCAGCAATAAGAAATAATATACTATTGATACATGAAAAAACCTAGGTGAATCTTCACAGAAGCATGCTGAGTAAAAAAAAAAAAAAAAACTCCAAAGATTATATCATGTATATTTCCATTATACAATATTCTTAAAATTATAAAATTATACGAGTGAAGAACAGATTTTAAGTAGGGGGTGGGGCCAGAGGGAAATGAATGTGTTAAGAAAAAAGCAACATAAGGTTGCTTTTTTCCTTGTGGAAATGTACTATATCTTGACTATATAAAAGTCAGTAATTATTTGTGATGTATTCTAGTTTTGCAAGTTGTTATTATTAGGGAAGTTTGGTAAAGTATACACAGAATCTCTCTATATTATTTGTTATAATTTCATGTGAATCCACAATTATCATAAAATAAAATTTTAATCACAGAGAAAAGATAAGAGCTTGTCATTTACATTTTCAAAACCCTTTGATGGCTGTCTAGTAGCTCAGTATGTTACAATGCCCTTCAAGATCCAACTCTTGCTCAACTATTTCCCTAACCCTGCTTTCTATCACTGCCTCCCTAATCTCCCCTCCCCTCCTCACACCATTAAATGTTCAGAGCAGCCATAAGACTATATAGGGTTTGTGTGAGTTCTTTTTTTAACCTCACAATTTAGAAGCTTCATACAAATTAAATTAAAGATGTCCCTACTTCTGGTAGAGGTAGACATATGTTGGGGAGCACAGATAGGTGGAAAGAGAGTGGAGTACATTTCTATCAGTACATAGACCTTTATTGATTCTTACCTTGCCTGTGGCAATATCTTTTTTACTGTTCTCAAGTCCTAGAAATTCTATCTCCTGAACAATGGTTCTTATCATCATTCTTTACTGAGAGCTGCCACCCCTCCAACCAGCCCTATAATTGTCTGTTTTTCTGACCATGTACCCTAGTAGGTTAGAAACTGCTAGTGGACAGGGAATATATCTGCTTTATCAATCTCCCCAAGGCCTAGCACAAGGCCTGGCACAGAGTAGGTGCTCAGGCAGTGCTTCATGAACTGAATCAAATTTTCTGAGCTCCTCCACTAAGCCCTTTCTCTTCCCCAGTTTCCTCTGACTCTCATAAGTTGAAAGGCTGAAAAGTCACTTTATGGATCTAGGTGAGTGGAAAATAGAAGCTTGTTCAAATCATAAAAGTGCTTGGAGCATTGTACTGTACCCAAGTCAACTGCTTCTTAGGGTGCCTTGGATTTAACACCACAAGGTGGACTGGCAGGATTATGCCTCATAGCTCCTGAAAACGAAGAAAAGTAATTGAGATGAAGCCGTCTACACAAGAGACCCTCCCTGGCTGTCGGTAACCACAACGAGCTGCACCATTTTCTGCTTTGGATTTCAATTTATATGCCTTCATCTGAGGAGCACTTCACTGCTTGGCCCTTTATTTATTATTTAGTTCTTCATTGATTTTTAGAAACATATCCTTTGCCTTAAAAGCTTGGGGGCAGAAGTCCAAAAAATGTATCATTAATTGAAGATATTTAAAATGATGGACAGAAACCATAATAAAGAAGAAAAACATGCAACACACACAAAAAATAATGCTGCCTCATTTGTTGCACCATTTTCCCCACCAAGTTCAAAACTGGTCTCATGATTCTTTGACATATATGCTTTTATTGAGCTCCTTTTGTTTGCAGAGCCCATACGAGGTTTTTGATGTAGTTGACAAAAATTAATGCAGGGATAGAGAGAGGATCGTTCAACAACCTGTGGTATATCTGTGGTGGTCTTTAATGACCTCCCTTCCCAGCTACCTTACAGGAATGAATGAAAAATTTCTTTTCACTCCGGGGATGTTGTAAGTGACAGAGAAATATGGCCCTCAGCTATCAACTTCCATCAGGAATTTCCGCATTGGAAGAGAGCTGTTTTGTCTAAGGTTATGCCCCTATTCCAGGAGTAGGGTAGAGAGATATGCCTCCAAAGTGTGCTAAATACTGGGATATAAAGGTTTTGTCACCTTACCTCAACCCCAGAGACAACTCTGGAGAATAATTCCAGTTGCGTAATGCCCTTAGGCCTCTGTTGTTACTGAATCATGGCTCAATTCTCTCTGCCAAATCCTACTTTCTTTCCTTCCTTTTCATACCCATTGATCTGAAGAGTACTCATAATGTACCTCCTGCATGCTAAACTATGACTATGATTTCCAGGGACTCCAACCGGTGGCATTATTCTTCAGGGTTCCCAGGCTGGATCTTGAATGTATTTGGGCTCCTCTGCTAGGTTGTGAGTGTCCCATGGGGAATGACTTTGGGGTCTTATCCACATCCAGCCAATTACCTGACAGGCATATAGTAAATGTTCAGGAAATCTTGGTAGAATTTAATTTAATAGCCCTAATAATGAAATAAGTGACTGTGGAAAGAGTTCTCAGAAATGTAGTGATTCCAAAAAGGTAAACACTGCTAAAATATCTACCTACCTGTTTTTCTTTCCATCCATCCATCTAGCTAGCTATCTATTCATCCATCAATCATCTGTCTATTTATCTATCTAATATCTATTTATCTAATTATTCTCAGTTCAGAGTCCATAAAGATAAGTATTGATAACCCCATTTTGTAAATGCAGAAATGAAAGCTCAGTGCTGGGTACCTCTGTTGAAGTTCCCCTAGTTAGTAAATGGCAAGGGCCAGATTTAAAATGTGGTGTGACTGACCCCAAAGCTTGTAATTCACAGAGATCAGCTTTCACAGAGACCAAAAGAGATAGCTTTACAAGAAAAATGTGTTGGGAGTTATTCTCCCTTACGTCTCAGTTGCCTGCTTTTACTTCTTGCAAAATTTTAAAAGAGAATCTTGTTTCGGGCCCATGTGAAAGTAAGAAGTGAGCTTTAGGACTTTTAAAAAATTGTACTAAAGAACGGCATATGAGGAATTCTTTTTTTGTATTTGTAATGCTAAAATCATTTTCCTTTCCAGTCAATTCTCATACACTTTTATTAAAACTTTTTATTATAAAATATATTATATAGGAAAGGGTATAAAATATATGTAAAGTTTAATGCATTGTAGAGTGAACAGCTCTGTAATAACCACTGAAATCAAGAAATAAAGCATTACTGTCTCCCTGGATTTTCCCTATGTATTCCTAGCCAGTTGTAACCCGTGCTTTTCCCCTACCAGTAATTATAGCTTGGCTTTTACAGTAATAAATTCTTTTTTACAGTAATACACATGGGTTTGAATCCCTAAACAATTTAGAGTAGGAGTTGACAAACCATGGCTTGTAGGCCCAATGCAGCCCAGTGTTTGTTTTTGTAAATGGAATTTTATTGGAGCTCAGCTATGCCTATTCATTTATGTATTTTCTATGGCAGCTTATAAACTAAACAACAGAGTTGAAGAGCTCTAACAGAGACTGACTATGGTCTATAAAACCTTAAATGTTTATAATATGGCCCTATACAGAAAAAGTTTGCTGTTCTGTAATTTAGATTATTTTTTTTCAGGAGTATCATAAAATAAGCCTTTTTTGGTGACTTCCTTTATCCCTTCAATATTATATTTTAAAGATTCATTCACAATGAATCTATTCATTTGCATGCATTAACTACTAACATATATAAAGAGCAACTATGAATTTCATATTCCCATTTTAATTTTTTATTACTTTGTATTGTACTTTTGGAGTATTTGAAAATACATTCAGTACAGAAATTATTGAAAAATAGAAAAGTAGAAATATAATTTGCTTGCAAATAAATTGCCCTTCTTTTTATCAGTTAAGAACATCAACTTATGGTATATTTTTTACAAAAATCTTCATTTTACCACTTTAAATAATAATACTAACTTTTCAGGAAATAAAAAAAATAGAAAAAATTAAAATAACTGATATTCTCCCAGAAATAATCATTGTTAGTGTTCTGAAACCGGTCTTTTCATGTCTTTTATCTCTTTAGTTCTTTAATCTATTATTGACAATGAAAGCATTACATGTCAAAACCTATGTAGATACCCTGAAAGAAAAAGAGAGGTTTCTGGGTCATATGGTAACTGCATTTTTAATTTTTTGAGGAACACTAACACTGCTTTCCAGAGTGGTTGTACCAGTTTACATTTCCACCAGTAGTGAATGAGGGTTTCTTTTCCCCCATAACCTCTCCAGCACTTGTCATTACTAGTCTTGTTGATAATAGCCATTCTTTTTTTTAAATTTAATTTAATTTATTTTTCTTTTATTTTTAAGTGTATTTTATCGATTATGCTATTACACTTGTCCCATTTCTTCCCCTCCACCCTGCACCCCCTCTTCCACCTTCATTCCCCACCCATAGTTCATGCCCATGGATCCTACATATAAGTTCTTTGGCTTTTCCCTTTCCTATACTATTCTTAACATCTCCCTGTCTATTTTGTACCTACCATTTATGCTTCTTATTCCCTGTACCTTTTCCCCCCATTCCCCCTTCCCCATCCCCACCGATAACCCTCCATGTGATCTCCATTTCTGTGATTCTGTTCCTACTATAGTTGTTTGTTTAGTTTGTTTTCTTTTTGTTGTTTTTTTTAGGTTCAGTTGTTGATAGTTGTGAGTTTGTTGTCATTTTACTGTTTGTACT